>VMBQ01004031.1:27599-91183 GCA_007657795.1 Dreissena rostriformis
TATATATACTAGTGCAGTATGCAAATTTGTTATAATTCACATTTAAACACTAACCACAATAGTGCAGTGAGCAAATCTAACCACACATGTATTGTTGTTGGACAAATCTGTGATGATATGACTGGCGTAATAACCTGATTTAACTATGGGATGTTTTACTTTATTTTGTATGGTGAACTACCCTTAGACAAACGCTGTTATGTATAGTTCCTCCTCAAAAACGCTTGTCACTGTCTGCTATCCAACTGACTTCAGGTACTTATTTGACTTTTTTATATTTTCCAAAAATGTGTCATCATCTTTGTCCACCACTGATTGAATTTTAACTGATTTGTTTAAAATAAATTGGTGGATATACAACATTTTGTTTTAAGACAAACTTAGTACGATTACTAAATCCTGAGAAGAAAAAGGACAACTGAAAACTGATAATCATGAGATTTAATCAGATATCAATTGCATAGTTATTAAGATTTCACTAGAAAATTTGTTATAGGCTTTGATCGACGTGAACATTATTGGAAACGTCCGAACATAACATTCTTGCTTCCCGTGATACCTCCCTCACTGGTGTTGTTGACACATTAGGATGGGTATAACAAGGCATTCGTCAACCCTATGTGGTGAAGCATGACAAGGGTTTTATATGTTCATTGATATTTAAGTTTTAGCAGTGACTTTAGGACTTCATCGTAATACTCTTAGCACCTACCTACAGCGTAAGCATATCAAACGATTTTTATATATAAACTATATATTATTTCAATATCACTTGATTTTTATTATTGGTAAATGGTCAACAAATCACCAATTAAATGAGTGAGCGTATATGCAAACACTTTATATGATAAAGCATCTTAAACCAAATTGGGCACTGTGCATACTTTAAATTAGATATCAATAATACACCATCTGCTGATAAACAAACCTAAAACGCTACAGAAATATCATCAACATAAAACCTAGTTATTGATCAGCTTCCTACGTCACACAGATTTGATCCTTGGATGAAATCTCCTAGCAAAAGCTTTACAATGCTGATCTTTTGTCATTTTATTCAAATCATTATAACTGTTCTCCAGAGATTATAATAGAATTATAATAATAAGAAGAAGAATTTCTGATAATATTTCAGCAATTTGTTAGCAAATATGTTTTTGTATCATAGGTTAGAACATTTATGAATGGCAACATGATAATTTCACTCTAAATGATACAATTGGTAATTTAACTTTACGGTATAGTGAACTTCTTTTTTTTGTATTTGTCAGTTTGCTATGGTGTGTCACTGTAAACATAACCCGTGGATCTAAATATTATTTTTAATTAACCCGTTGATATGTCACTGGGGAAAATATTTGTGTATGACTACTCCTGGAATACAATAACGACCTTGCACGGAAATCAAATAATATCATCTGTGGCGTGTGCATCTGTTTGTCTATGTATCACAGCAAACACACAAAGACATGGTATATCACGTTCTTCCTGCTTACAAAAGAACGCACATTCGTATAGAAATAGATTATACCGCTCTGTGAGTATTTAAGCTTTGGTGGAATGATACAACTCGCAAAATTGCTAACAGTTAGTAGGAAATTCGCCAGCAACACTAACATGTGAGGGACTTTAACGCGTTTAACGGGGGGAAGTATACTTCACGATATAAAGCGGTTTTATAAGACATATTTACGAAAATAGTGTTAAGAGATGCTTTTTTTCCTTGAAACGAGTCAGTAAATCAAAGACTGCAATAGTTTCCGTCCGAACATTCTTCATTCACAATATAGTTTCCGAAAATGTGTATATTTAAGATTGTGTCATAAAGTTTTCATCGGGTGTGAACTAGTTATTTCTATTAGTTTATACTCCTAGTCGTTTTTTTAATGCAAAGTGTGCTTACAGTGTAGACACGACTGGTTTTAATATCTACATGTGGTTTAGTTGCTATGAAACACGTTTGGAAACGAATATTTCAACTATCTACCTGTGGTTTAGTTGTTATGAATGAATCCCAAAGCCAAATAATTGGTATTTGGCTACAGTGCGAGAACTTAATAAAAAAAAAACACAACAGGGCTTGAACTCATCTTAAATTTGCAATAATGATCACATTACCGTTTAAATCATCACCCATTTGACAATCGCAAAATCTAGAACATTTATTGAAATTCAATTGTAATGAATAGCCTAAACTTGCAAAATACCTTCTAAGATAATAACATGCACACATTATTAAGGATATTTGATTGACGTATGTTCTTATTAGCCTGCAAGTTCAGTAGCATCGTTCATTTAATATCAATGAACAATTGCTATAATAATATACAGACATAATCAGTACTTGGAAGCTGAATCTAAACGTATACGTTTACTTTGAATTGAAGCGAATTAGTTGAACTGTTGACACATGAACTTATTATACAAGTCCTACGAAAATATTGGCAATTAATATCGTTATTTTCAAACACACCAAACCTTAATAAGCCGTGCTTCGTCAAAACTATTGATAATTGCATTATGTACTTTGGCTGGAACATTTCTCCTCAAAGACGTTTGTGCTTCTATATATATCGTTTACTTGCACGCGTCATTGTTGTGGAATAAATCAATGACCCTATCAACGACGTCTGTCACACTAGCCACAAGTTCATGCATCGCGCAATATAACGCGTAAATCAATTTCCTGACTTTTAACACAACCGGATGAGCGCGTACAGCATACAAACTTCCGCGACCGAGACTTTATCTGGTAATCGTTTGACTTCGTATAAAATGGCTTCGAAATCAACATCTGAATTTGGATATATGTATGAAAAGCGGAGGTTTGTTTAAATTGCTTTTGATTTTTTTTCTAAAAAGTAAATATATATTAATGTTACATACATTTATGATACAATTAATGGTTCTTATTGAACTTTTATAATTGTAATTGTAAGTTTTGTGAAAGATTAACTCGATTCTCCAGGTCCGTTTTAATTCGTTAAAACTGCATTTACCATATTTATCCGCGTAATTCGTGCATATTTCATGTGAAGTTCTTATAAGTATAATGGTGTTATCAAAATATAAACCGAAACACGTTGAATGCAACTTAGAAAAAATGTCCAGAAGTTAATGATAATAAAATTGACGATAATAAATGAAGAAAAATCGCTTATAAATAAAATATTGAAATTGGTAAATATATAGATCGGTATAATGAACAGTATATCTTAATATAAATGTTGAGAGCGTTTCAACCAGGCTACACCATTGCTAATGGCTTTTTGTTTCTTTTTGGAGAGACATATTAGCGTTTTATTTTCTGAAAATAATAGAACGGCATACACAAAATTGTATCTAAACAACAGAACAAGAATTCATTAGCAAAAGCAAATGACAACTCACGCGACTGCTCAGCATATGGTAATGATAAACAACGTTTAATTATGTAACATTATTGCGCTACATATTTAGAAAACGTGTGGAATCTAGTCAATAATAAGACTGAATCCTTATAGCAAGATAGGCAATGATAGTTTTGGAATTCTACTAGTAGAACACTGACCATACAACAGAATAATAATATTGCAGCTATTTACAGCCAACATAACCACGTGATAAAATATTCTGAATGAGTATGATACGCAACGTATCGAAAACTGGCTTTGGAAGGGTCAGCGGATGTTAATTCCCACTGCGGTTAATACTGGATATTGAATACGTTAATTCTACAACTCAATAAAATGATGATGTTCTCTTCAAAGTACTATATATTTGCCGAAACAGACATAAATTAAATGTATTTTTTAATTATGTTACAATATCTGTATCCTATAAAAAAGCATTTATTACATGAACAATCGTTGGGAATCGGTGACATTGGATGATTTAAGAGTCCTTTCATATAAAAAATCATCCACTAAATGATAAAAATCACAACATGAAATGGCATTTTTCAAAAGAATATAGCTTTGCTTACGTTGAAATAAATAAAATTAATTTAACGTGTGGATATTATTGCTCTTAAATGTCATTTCAAGTTTAAAGTCGACACAGTTTTTTAGACGTGTCTCGTTTCAGATAAATGTTTGTATTTCACCAAGTGGTTTTGAATATCCTTACCTAGAATTATGTTTGGCTGTTCCCGCACTCATATAAAAATCATTTTCCCAGCGTTTGTCGACATTCATACACAATCGACGAGGCTTTGGTGGGTATATTGGTGCTGACTTATGACGAATATAAAACTCGTTACAGTATTCGTGCTGCAAAATCATTTGTTTATCCAAACTTACCCTAGCTTGATTCAAAGCATCCCTACGAGTTTATTTTACCGTGATACAACGTGTTTTGAAAGAATTGCAAATTTATCACACTACATCATGAATCTCAATGAAGAGCGTAAAATAAACACGATAAATAATTACAAAAAAATAAATAAAGACAAATTCAATTACATACAAGTTTGGTGTTTGTCCGCCTAGTAATTTCTGAGAGTTCCTTGTTACCGCGCCATCGATTCAGGAGCAGATGACCGTTTATATATACCCTCAAGTGGCGCCTAACATACACGCAATCAGTGTTTAAAATGACTATACCGATTACCAATTACAAACAATGAATACGAACTTAATCGTGATTGCAGCGTGAGTTACGACTGCAAGCCGTCTGGCGATATTTCTAGATATGATCATAAGTAGATAAGTTATTAATTTAAACGCATTCCTGGTGACGAAATGATTAAAAAAACACATTATGCAAAATTGCAATCTCAAATTATATTATGATTATTCAAAATTATTCAAAATATTATTGTTTTGCTAGTTTATTAATGGATTTTTGTGTAAATACGACAAAATGTGAACAAGTCCCTTACTATATTCATATAAGGGTCCCCAAAAAGCAGATGTCGACAACGTTATGATAGTGTTATGATTATACTTGTGCACACAAAACATGTAAGAGAGTTTTAATTCCCTCTGGCTCTTTGCGCCGCCTTCGGGTCGATTGCACTAACACAATCAGAGTTACAAACATACAACTTCATAGGTATATACATTTCATTGAAGAGAGGTATAATGCACAAAACCAAACCTCTTGAGACCATTATCACCCTTTTTAATATATCGAATTAACTGTTGTCTGTGGCTTTACTCATTGTGACACAAAAAAAACAATATATGATTCACACCTTTTCCTCGACATTTAAGTCCTTATTCAGAGCTAGCAAAGCCCTGCTAGCAAAGTTGTGTGTTGGGATAGGGGGGCATTTCAAGCTCTTTCCGGCGGTTTCAAAACTATTTTACCCACACATTTTTACCCACACATTAACTTACACACATTTGTCTTGGTTCTGCATGTTTACCAGTCATATGTGCCCACGCTTGCTTCTTGTGAATTAGAGGTAAGGGCTAAATTGCCCAAATGATAATTTCAAGGCAAATCCCCACAATGGTTACGACGGTTTAGGTATCTAACCACACGATCGTTGGATTTGTAGTCCAGTGATTTTGATACGGCGAAAAACGACCCGTTATTTGATAACGTTCACGATGGTTTACTAAGTAAGGTATATCTGCTCGACGAAAATCATTCACTACATGTCAACAGTAACATTGCAACTTATTTGGACGAAAAATAATGTATTCTTAAAATGTGATTGAAATAATTCATCCAATCAATTATGAGCAAATTGAACACTGCAAACCAGGTAATAAAATAAATTATTTCTATTCTTATTTGCGTCACAAAAATTTGAGTCTCTAATGAACTGAACTCGGGCAATATTCCTTTAAATTATGGGCTTCTTTGTTATTTTCCGCAAGCTGTTGAGGTTGTCTGGAGGAGTTACATTATTAGCAATATCATTGGTTTTTTAAAACATCGAACTTGTAATGAGTCAGTGCGAAACATTCTACAATATGATTCTAAGAGTATGTCATACATAGACTTTATATTTATAGACATTTATTTCTAATTGAATTCACTGTAAGCAATCTTTTACGACTTTTTTTGGCAAAATAAAGAATAAAGCACCAAACGATATCATCAGTCATATAAAACTTAATACTTCCTTCACTGGATGAAAAGCTATAATTTCAATACTGAAAAAATGTCATTACATATTCAAGTTGTGAAACATTAAAAGCAATGTCCTGTTACAGATGTAAAACATTTCAGTTTACAAGTTTATTTTAATCGAAAGATGTTTTTTTATGTTAACATATTGTTATATGTGTATCTTGACATGTGTCTGGATAACATACATATTTGTGACGATTGTTTTAGTTACCGTGTGTACGTCTATAAACGTCTGTAAACAGAAGTACGAACCGGCATTATTAATATGCCAAAACTATCGCGTTATGTACTTGAATCAATTTAAACTATAACACATATAATCAATTAATACTTTAACTTACATTGAAAGCATTCGTTCATTGAAGGCAATGATTGGTGTGCGTATACTTGTATTACAGTAATTAGTTTATTGAAACATAAGTTTAATAAAAAATAGTCTGCGTGAAACATATGCATGCTATCAAACAAAACAAAAAGGTATTTATATTGTAAAGTATTGTTTCAGCTTGTATTTACTAATTTATTGTCGTTTGTTTCGTAATCTATGAAAAATATGCATATTTGAAAAACGAAAAAACAGGTGCGACTACAAATGGTCAATTAATAACGAGAACCTTGAAATTGTCGACAGTTTCGTATATCTTGGTATAAAATTAATTTACACGGGAAATATGTATAATACTGTAAAAATATTAAATGAACAAGCACTCAAAGCATATCATCATCTTGTATCTATTGTTAGCCGGGTCAAATAAGATGTCAAAACCAAACCTGCTCTATTCGATTCATTAGTAACACCAATCACACTGTATGGTTCTGAAGTCTGGGGCATTTATGACAACTCTGATATTGATAAATTACATTACACATTTTGCAAAAATATTCTTTGTGTAAAATAATCTACTTCTAACTTTTCTGTTCTTAGTGAATTGGTTAGATTCCCTCTAGCCGTTTTATGCAAACTTACAGCGTTGCGTTATTGGATGAAAGTTGCAAATAACCAAAATTCATTATTGTACCAAGTTTTTATGGAACAGATGAATATTTTAACCAATCTCAATGTACACAAACTATTCTATGGTGTCATGCTTTGAAGTCGAGTTTAAACAATCTTGGCTCGAGTTATATGCTTAACTCATCTGATTTCACGTGCGACATTGCTTACATGGTAAACCAAAGATTAAAAGACCAATGTGTTCAAGAATGGAGAGGCACTTTTGCTTTATAGTCCAAAATGGAATTGTACTTTAAATTAAAAAAAGCTTCGAATATGCAAAGTACCTTGATTGCATATCTAATGAAAAGTTAAGAATCCAAATAAGCCAATTTCGACTTAGTTCCCATTGTCTTGAAATAGAAGTTTAAATAAATAAATAAATACATTTGACTACCAAATATGTGTGTGTGTTGCAGGTGAGATGTACAAGTTTTATACAAATATTTTTTTAGTTGACTTGGTTTCAAATACTGAGACATATGTCACGATTGTATACACGATTATATCCAGTTAAATCAGAACTTTGCATTACGAAAATAGTACGATCCAGAGTACGTTTGAGAATCATAGGAATAAACCAATATATGTGTCGCGTTCAGAGAAAACTGGACTTAATGCATGTACGTAAAGTGTCGTCCAAGATTAGCCTGTGCAATCCGCACAGGCTAATTAGGAACGACACTTTTCGCTTGAATGACATTTTTCGTTTAAATGAAGTTTCTTCTTAGCAAAAATCCAATTAGGGCGGAAAGTGTCGTCCCTGATTAGCCTGTGCGGACTGCACAGGCTTATCTGGGACGACACTTTACGCACATGCATTATGCCCAGTTTTCTCAGAACGCGACTCATATATGTACTTTCTAGCCCTTGTTGGGACATGTTCATCAATAGCAGAACATTCGACCGATTATTAATTAAACATTGAAATAGCGCGAAGGATGAATACAGTCAGGTTTGCACATAACTACCATGATGACTTTATACTAAGACTATTTATAATGCATAACTTGTTATGAAAAGTCAGTAATTGCTTTGGAAAGTATCGAATATTCTTTAGAAAATATTCATTTATGCATATCATAAGCACAAACCACATTCGGCGCTTTACATAAAAATGGCTTACAATGCATTTCCATTATCACTTTACGTTACTTATCTAAAATTGATATTGAAATTGTCACACATGACCAATATATTTGGAAACAAATATTCATCATGCCATATAAATCAACTACTGATAGCACACTGATAAATTTTTAATATAAATACATCCAGAAAATCATAGCTACAAATAAAAATCTTTTTAAGTGCAACTTTTCCAATACAAATCTATGTGATATTTTTAGTGAACGTATTTAAACAAAAGAACACCTTTTATGGGAGTGCAAAAATATTCAAACTCTGTGGACTCAATTGACAACCTTTCTAGATCAAAAAATAAATAAAATGTTGAACTATCTCTCTTAGACATCAGTTTAGGAGTAAATACCTTCAAAATACCAGAGGTTAGAAACGCTGTGAATCATTTTAGTATATTAATGAAATATTTCATATTCAGCATGAAATACAGAAAACAAACACATACAATGAACTGTTTTAGCAATTATTTAAATTTTTTAACCGATTTCAAATTGAAAAAGTAATAGCCCTCAACAATGATACACTTCATATATTTGAACATAAATGGAAACACATAAGACTTTCATAAACAAGTCCAGTTTGCTTTCTACCCACCTTATGCAAATCATTTTTATTTATAATTATTCTGTTTAAACACCTATCACAAACAACCAAAGAAAACAATACATATAAACTTGTTTTTTAATCTCAAGGAAACCACAAGTTCAAAACAGTATCGATGAGCATATCTTGTATAACATGTTTGAACATTATTGCTGCTTCATGGTATCACTTTGTTTTGTGAGCATATACATGTATACTTTGTATGTCTGATATTTAATAATAAGAAAATGACCAATATATTGTCTGGAAAACATCGGAAACGACGTACTTGTAGGAATGTTAAAAGAGAAAGAACTTCGAAATGTTTACACTTTTACAGCTTTTTGTTGTATATGAGAATCGAACATCTCGCATGACACTTTTTTTTCACGGGTTCCATCACGACTAACAATAAACAAATGAAAATAACAAATACCAATGACTGTTCATTTTCGACGTTGTGCGTTTCCAATTTCGCGTAAATATAATAATACATTAGATAATATTGTGGAAATATTAAGCAAATTTTTTTTTTTTTATTTTATGGCGCAACACTTATGATAGGCAACGTGATCATTTTACTATAAATGAAACAATGTCGTAATTTAACTGCAAGGTGTATGAAATTTCGTTTTAGTATTTGTCAGTTTTTGAGGATGTGAGGCTGGTTGTCACTGTGAACATACCCCTGCTGATGTAAATATAATTTTATATCAACCCGTTGTCATGTCAGGAAATATTCGTGTATGACTACTCCTGGAATACAACACGGCGTAAATTTGCAGTAATTCTAACAAAACCGTTTACATCAACACACGTTTGAAAATTGCAAGATCCAGAAATTTATTATTTAATTTCATTTTTAATCAATAGCCTAAACTGGCAACATAAATTCTAAAACAACAACCATTCACCCATTATTACGTGCTTTTGATTCACACACTTTCTTATTAGCCTGCACGTGCAGTATCATCGTTGTTAATTTAATAACATGCATAATTGCTATAAAGGTACATAATCGAACAGACATGATCAAGACTTGGAAGCTTTATCTATACATTTACCTTTCATTTGGATCAAAGCGATTTTAAATGAAATTAAGCGCATTAAGTTGAAGCGGGGTTCATCTGTAAAGTTTTTCTATTAACAGACAATTTTCAAAATAATGATGCGTAATTGAAAACATGTGATATTTGTCATTCACAAACATAGCACACAGGAGTGAAGTTGGCAAATTGGTATTATTTGACACATACACACTTACAACAAAATAGTTCAGTGCCCAACAATTTGATATATACTAGTTTAGTTCACACATTTTGAATATGCCATATTACAAAACTAATCATAATAGGGCAGTGAGTAATAGGAGACATATATAAGCTAACCACACACGTATTGGGAAACTCTGTGATGATATGACTGTCGTAATAAACTGATTTATTTACTGAATGTTTAACTGTATTTTATATGTCGAACTGCCCTTTAGAACAATGCTTTTCTGTATAGTTCCTGCTCAAAAACGCGTGTACATGTTTGCCTTCCAACTGACGCCAGGTACTTATATGACTGTTTATCTTTTCAAAAATCGTTTATCATCGAAGTGACCACCAGTGATTGGATATTTACTGGTTTATTCAAAAGATATGAATAGCAATACGAATAATTCAGCCAAACTAAATACAAATACTTAATCCCATGAAATTAAAAAGTACAACTGCCAACTCAAGAAAACGGGATTTAATGAAATATCAATAGCTTAGTTTTTAACATTTCACGAGGGAAATGTTTTAGGATTTGATCAACGTGAACATTGTTGGAATAGTCGGAGTATAACAATCTTGCTTCCCGTGATATATCTCTCATGGGTGTTGTTCACACATAAGGATAATTGTAATAAGGGATTCGTTAACATCACGTGGTGAAGTATGTCAAGGGTTTTATAGGCTCATTGATATATAAGTTTAAGCAGTAAATACAGGACTTAAGTGTAATACCCTGTTCACCTTAGCACTTTCCTACAGCGTTAACTTATCAAACGACATTTCTATATAAATTATATATTATTTTAAGAGCACTTGATTTTCATTTTTGGTTTATGGTTAACAAATCACTTTTGAAAATAAATTAGTAACCGTATATACGAACACTATATAAGATATGGCATCTTAAAGTTATGTAGACACTTTGCATAATTTTATTTAATTTGATACCAGTAATACACTCTCTTATGATTAATAAACCTAAAAAGCTACAGAATATCATCAACATAAATCCTAGTTATTCTTTTACCTATCTATGTCACACAGATTTGATCTTTTAATGATACCGCTAGCAAGAGCTTAACCATGCCGATCTTTTGTCTTTTTTTACCCAATCATTATAATTGTTCTCGGGAGAGTGGCATGACTTATTTTGTGTGAAGCCACTTACGAGTAATTGATAGAACGTAACGAAATTTAAGTTTATATAGGTTCACTGTTATTTTCACTGTTTTCACCGTTAACATGCGTAACTCAACACACCGGTTGACTGTTAATATATTTATTATGGATTGTTTTAATTAATTATTAAAAAACTATTCAATAATATTATACATAATATAAAACACAAATATATTTTTTTGCTTAACACATTGTTCGCTTTTAATATCAGGGATCTTGAGCTACATAATTAGCAAAACATATCGTTAAGAACATTATTACTTTAAAATCGATATCAGATGTCACATGTGTAGTATTATTACCGTCTCTAGCTCTAGCTTTTAAAGAGCGAAACATTTAACAACACTACCACCAGCAGCATTAAATGACGGAAAAAAATAATTAATAAATTAACTATTTCAGGATATAAACTCATGAACAATACCCTTGTGTTTAGAAATACCAACCCAGTAACGAACAGTTGTTACATATTATCTTCAAGTAATAGGTACATATGGCTCGACCTTTTGTTCTATTCGAAGGCAGACATTTTGTTTGTACATGTGTCATTCAAAGTAAGATAGTTTGTTTGTACATGTGCGTAACATTATGAAATAATTCTGGAAAAAAATTACATTATTACAAATAATTTGATTAGCCCTTGTACGTGCCAAAACAAACGTTTGATTCAATACAATAGGAATGTCATACATTCTCACAATCTGTACGCATGTGAATCAATTGATTTTAGACAAATATTCACGACAAGCGGGGATTGGTGTGAATTGCACATTGTTACAGTCAGATGCTTTTTAGAAACATCAATTATTAAAGAAACCCCAACTTCGTTGTTATGTTTGGCTATTCTTGTTATTTTGCTCCTTTATTTTGAATGTTATTTTGTGGGATATGCGCTGAAAGGTTGACATTCGTCAAATATTCAGTCTGTAAATATATCCATTTAATGCACTTGTTGTTTTAATTATATTAGTACACGTAGATGGCTATAAAACATAGTTTGAATAACAATGCAACTGTTTTAAAAAATCATGCTCTTATAGAAATGTTCTTTGTGTGGGCTGGATTGTTGCGGGTGTTGCCGTTACAACAATCATATGCAATAAATATTGTGTTGATGCGACATGCCTACGCGTCTAAACATGTATACAAATGTGTACCCTTGGTCATTTTAAATCATTTGTCAAAGATGGCTTAGACCGACACTCGTTTGACAAGCATTGGTAATACAATAAGACAAATAGACTGAGTCCAACCTTTTGTGACCCACGAATCGTCATGCGTGTGCAACGAGTGACTAGTGAACCAATTCAGGTTCCGAGGGCAGATTATAAATGCAGTAAATTAGCGCGATACACATATGTAACTATTCTTACAAAGATTGTTTTTACGCCATCACATTTTTTTATTATTATTTTCCTATCGTTGTCATGATACAATTGATTCATTAAAGTACAGTCGTCGTGTTATACTGCGATACTGACAACGCCGTAATTTTCACAATTATATATCATGTATAATAAGATTGTTATTTCACAAACAAATTGTCAGTGTAAACAAGTTAATGTAAAATTTGCATTCTGGAATAAGAATATTTTCCGCATCTCCATTCAGGGTTTTGCTGGTTGTACTTACTTGTTCAAGTTATATTTTATGCCAACTGTATATAACTTTAGGAAAATGTCTCGCATGAATATATATCTTGATAATAAATGTGTGTTTATAAAATAAGGGTATTTAAATTGTGTGTTCAACTTACTTTCTGCCTGCTTAAACTACAATTAAGTACAAGAAACCAAAGAATGGGATATCGCGCATGAAACCTCACGTTAGTATTGTGAGTGGCGTCACCGACCTTAGAAATCATTATCAATAGCAGCAGAAAATAACTTTTAAATTTAAATGTTGTGATCCGATAACTTCCAGCTGTAGTTTAACCTGTTTTTATATCGATTGTTACTTAGTCAAATTTCCTATGCCCGGATATCCACCAAATTCGTTCCATTACATATTTGTCTCTCTTCTGCGTATACGTTCGATAGATGGTTACAGTAATTTCTCTGCTGAGAATTTTACTGGAGTATCATTTCTCCTATATTCCAAATATAAAATTCCAAATACTTTTGTTAAATAACATATCATAAGGGTTTGCCCTCTCTTTACAAAATGTTATAATTTGGAGCCTTTGCAACTCAAGGACACTGTTCTACAAACCTATGTCACCCAAAACGTCGTTTACTGCTATGTTACTGACTTTGAAGAATTCCACTAAACCAATATAATGTATCGTTTTGTTTACATATTATATTGGTTTTATATATTTTTTTTTTTGCATAGAGTCACAAAAGCCTGTTAAAATCGATAAGGAGATGATGAAAATCCTGTGTCAAATCTAGTCAGTCGGCGTAATATCAAAGAAATTTGGGAAATGTTAGGAACCGTTCTAATTTAGTATTATGTATCCGACATCATATTCAATATATTGGCGATTACATTAATTCAGTTATGTTCGTTCAACACATTATGCTGCTGATGGACAAGTATCGTATGTTGTACCAACAGTTATTATCCAATTTCTATTTGATGATGACCAATCATTGCTATTTTGAAAAAATACATTGTAGGGCTAAGGACATGGTAGAAACCTAGTGGAAAATGTCCAAAGACGCCAACATTGTAGAAGGAACATTGAAAGTGTGCATGATAGGTGTAGTTGATATCGGAGGGACTCAAGAAACCAGCGTGGTGTAGTGGCACAGCACAGCCTTCAAGTTACTATGTTGTGCAGTTTCATAAAAACCCTAACGGACCCTCATCGTCCCCCGTCCTCAGCATGTATAGTTTCCATCCATGTTACGTCTTCAGTCATAACGACCATTCCTAGTTCATTGTTTCCAGGACGGCAGTCTGCAAACTGAGGCGTTGAGGAGTGGGTGGGGAGACCAAGACGCCGAAAGAATGCATAAAGGAGGCTGGTCTGTTTTGCATGGCCATTGTTGAATAAATGAAAGACGATAATTAAATTGATATATTCTTACACTTGCATGCACGATAATGAAAATAAATAATACACAATGTAAATAAGCCTTTGTAACTGCACTAAAAAATGGGGCTTTTGGATTCTTACACTTTGTAATTGCTCGTTGTTTAATGAGCTTATAATGCACATGCCTATATTTTTCTGAACAGGTTTCATTTCTTCGTTGCAGTCAGCAAGGTAATACATATAGATTAACTACGACTTGATGTTATCTGTGTTCAAAAGACCATTGTTATAACGACTCGACAGTGCGTCTAATTAAAATAATGACGGATTGAGCATAGTTCTTGAAGCAGCATGTTAAGTTGCCAAGTAATTAAACATAGCACAGTTTGATATTGAAACGGAAACTGTGTGATTCCTAATGGTGATAAATTGATATGTTGATTTAATAATCACCATTGACTTTTGTAATAGTGACTCCGCGGTATGATTAATATAATGAGGGATTGAGCATCATGTTAAGTTGCTAAGTTATTTAACATTGTATGTAGTCTGAGCTTTTGTAAAAGATCAATATAAACGCAGTCACCATATCCAATAATAACATTGGTTGTTGTTTCCAGAAACAATTGCCCGAGTCAAAGGGTATGCATTTATATTGGGGAGCATTAGATGAAAACGTTGGTCAAAATGACTGATTTGGAGTTTAACCTTGTTTTGTTTTAAATGCGTTTGCGTATCAATCGTGTATGAAGACAAACAATTTCTACGAAATATGTGGAATCATTGGCATTATCTTCTCATTACTTAAACAAAAGTAGCACGGAGTTTAATAATTTGTACACGAGAGACAATTTATTCTGTTGCGAGAAACAATTCCAAAAAGTCTGAACCTTAAACACTTTTCTATATAATTGTTACAATTCCGGAATAATCATTTATAGAATGATAAGACACTCGGATACCCGTGAAATGAAGAAGATGAAGGAGTAGATTAAATGAAACGTCATTCCATATTCCACACTGAACACAAATCTACAAAAATAATAACATAAAATTTGCGTTTGATTGGCGTTCGTCGTGGAATTTGTAAGAGTGAAATGTTAAATGACTGAACCCTATAATTGGGTAATGATACATGTCTGAATTATGTAATTGTATAATGTCAAATGAGTGAATTATGTAATTTGGTATTGTTAAATGCTTAATCCTGGAATTGTGTAATATGAAAGAACCGAATTTTTACACAAGAAAAGAATTGGATGATTTCGGCGCAATGCTTGTACTAGTACTTAATACATTTGAGAAAAACGTGTTTTTTTTTTTTTGAAGAAAACAACACATGTCCAATCATTTTATTGGTGATACACCGTGTAAATATTCCCTATATCATTAATTACGTCTCAATTGCTGTGAATCATTAACAAATCCCTTAAAAACAAGATGTATACTTATATTTTAGTATACTTACTGTGAAGAAATAAAACTGGATCACTAAGATATTGGTAATATTTATTTTAAATAAACTTTCCACCATTACTTTAAGGAAATTTGAAAATGTGTATTTACCCTTGCAATTTAAGCTTCAATTTACTTAACATTATTTAAAGTTATTATTATTTGTTTTATGTTTTGTCATTGGGAATATAACCGAAACAACTGCTTTAAAGTTAGCCAAAAAGGCCTGCGATATGAAGGACTATCGGCTTAATCTTTAAGACATTCTATTCATAATCTTATTAGTGTGTGTTTACTTAAAAACAGTTATTCGAATTTTCAGCAAGTACAACTTCATCAACATACAAATTCAAAATTATTGCGTCGTCTTGCTTTACACATGCTTTATAATGGTTCTCTAAGTTTACTCATTCATTGCCCATAAAACAAAATTGTATTCCAAAAACGAATCCACATTACCCTTGCTATTTCTTTCCCTTACTTGCAGTATTCGTTTTGGTTTGAATATCTGTGATAGGAATATTACAAAATGATATATACGTCAATCTGTGAACAGTTATCTTAAATGCTTTTCAGTGAGTTTATTATTTGCTGTTTAAACGTATCACTATGTGGCATATGGTCTGATATACGGTTCAATATGTGTTTGTTAATTTTAAGCTAATGGTTCGCTTTTAATCGTTTTTGTGTTTGTGTTGCATCCAAGTGTTTGTTGCTCGCGTCTTACTTACATGCATACAAAATATTAGATGCTTACAAATGAAGAGAATGAATCATCTCATGTATGTTGTGATTCCGTACTTCCTTCTATATGTGTTGACGCTATTTGAAATATGTTATGTATATTGTATAATCAAGAAAGAATATGTATAAGAACCATACCATATGTAATGTAATTCATCATTTTTATATATTATTGCCCGCCTCGTCTACACATTTACGTACTTTTTGCTCATGTATTCATGTCAAACATGAATTGAGTTGAAATAAAAGGTGTTTTGACTCGACTTGACTTGACTTGTATTGTGTTTGCACAAGTATAGCATTCACACGTTCAACGAATACATTATACAAGGGCAATGACATAGGTGAACGCTGTATTTGGGAAATACATCACAGTTTAACACAGTATATAAGAAATTTCGAAATCGAAACTAATAATTTGGGAAATCACGCGTATTATTCCCATGAAATGAGCAATACCTATAATAACTTCAAACCCTGTTCTTTTACTCCATATAACTACGTTCGAGTGCTTATATTGTGACCATTCAATGTATTGTGTACATTCAAGAGGAGATTGCCATTTAGATAACCATTTATATGTACGGTAAGGTCGTTCGGTGGATGTAAGAAATCCGTCGTACGAATGACTTTACTGATGACCTAATTGATATATAAGATCGTGAGAACCTATCAATATCAGCTGACAGCATTGAATCGTTTTAAATGCGTGCCATGTCATTTGCAGACAGCATACATTTACGAAGTACTAATTATTCAATTAGAAGCACTGAATAAAAAAACAATGTGTGTGGTACCGAGTCGGTGTATGGTCTCCGAACATATACGTAAACGTGTATAGAAGTTAATAGGAGTTATGGATAAAACATGTTTTGTAATCCTGTTGTAATTTTAGTCTCATTCTATATGGCGATGCAGTGTCACATGTTATAAGCCCATTGCATTTATGCTGTTTGATTTGTAGCAAAATATATGTACACATACTAATAAAAAACGCAAATTAGTTTTGGTTTATGTAAATTGTTCGAAGAGGATAAATGATGAATATTCATGATTGACATTTCGGTCTGGCAGGACAGAAATGATCAGCTAACGTCGTAATATATCCTTCTTAGCACAAATTGCTTTCAGGTTATACTTTCAGGAACGAATCACCCAGATCGTTTACGTTTGTAGGCAACTCAGCAGTAAATGTTAGCATGAAATGGTCTTTCTTCACACTTTCGACGCCTTACTGAAAAAATAATGAAGATGTATTACTGCTTATGGATTATTCCCTGGAAAAATACGCCAGTACATTACAATCATTAATTTAATATAAAAACTTAATTGTGTTTGACGTTTGCGCTGGTTTGAGCAACACTCTGGCTTGTAGTTCTATACAGATGTTGGTTCGCGTTCACACAAAGCTTATTTAAGAGAATTCAGAACACTGGGTTTCGCATGGCATTTATATGAAATGTTAGCTATAAAGTGCAAATCTGTTGCTTGCAGACTGGTTTAAACATACATGTATTCATTGTTTAATGCACTTAGAAACAAATCGGTTTCAAATGAGTTGTTAATTAGGGAATAAGCCATCCACTGCTGAATATAGGGATTATAGACGTCGTTATATTTTCATGTCAGCTTAGAATTCTTTTCATTTCTGCTGGTATTTCTCTGCCCATGTTTTAAACGATGCTCCTGCATTTTACCGACTGTAGGAAAAAAAAAATGAATCAGATGCGTGTTCTGTTAATTGCTGTAATGCTTTATATCCGGTTCATGAGCCAGACACAATCATAAGGTAATGCTATCCAACTAACTTGTCCACCACACCTTCAATATCAAGTAGGATCTTTCCAGGAAATGGCTTGACATAACATACTTGTTAATCACGAATATATTAAAATTACAAAATCCTTATAGAAGATGTAAAACAAGGTTTAAGATGGGTGTGTTGAATCTTATAATCATTTCCTCATACAAACTTAAAAAACTAAATACCTATGCAGTAGCAAAGCAGTTGGCACAAACTAAACAGATGTTGCTCAGTTCAGTTGTAATGCATTGTTGATGTTTTTTATCTGTTATTTGTATTTGAAGATTACTTTTATTGTTAATGATTGCTTGCATCAGCTTTACTATTTTTAACTGCAAATCTTTCTTGGTAATGGAGCCCATACACTGAGCACGTTCTTAGACAGTTCGACCACGTTCTAAAGAAAATGCAGAACGGGATGTGAACTTGCTTGAACGTGAAGTTTTGGTTAGAAAAAAATCTACAATATGATTGAATGACGTTCATACATATTTTGCGCTACGTGCAGCTCGTTCCTATCCAGTCCTCAGCCAGTTCGATCACGTTCGTACGCAATTCTTCTTTATTCGTGCAGTTGTAACTGGTTTAAATGCAGTTCTCACTCCGTTCTACTACGTTCTTAGGAGGTTATGAGGACATAGTTGCAGCCACGTTTTGCACGGAGATTATAAAACTGACTACGTTCCTGCCAGTTCTCATTTATATTTCACGCTTTGAGCACTACGTTCTGGCACGTTCCTAACCCGACCTTAGAACGACCTATGCGTTCTTAGTACGTCCATTCCGTTTCCAGTACGTTGTTACAACGTTTAATTGTAGAACGGGATGATCGGAAGAAAATTTTGAGTAGGCTCAAAGATCTGAAACACCTCTCCCGTTCAACCCCGTTCCTGGCCGTCCACAAAGTTCGAAGACAGTTCATAACACGTAGCTACTACGATCACTCCGTTCTCATACAGTTCGAGCCCGTTAAGTCACATTTTTCAGAACGTACTTCGAAAGGAGTCAGTGTATCGGGGGTATAAATAACTGGTCGTGATATCTGGTTTTGTAAATACTTAAACGTGTGTAAATAATTGTTACACCCAAAGTTATAAGAATGTCCGAATTAATCACGTTCTGAATTTGGACTTAATACTAAACAAATATTATTGTCATTCGTTTGTTGGCTTGGGTGTTCTTTCATTTCCTTATCGTGACAAACTGAATAGTGCATGCATTTACATTAATTATATAAAAACAGTTTGAGTTTTTATCAGAAATAAACATACAGTATAACATTTTGAACTGCAGCATATGAATTTGATAATGATTTAAAACTATATTGTTCCTCGAGGTAATAAAGATGCTATCTACATTCACATGGCCTTTGTTCAAACGACTCCACAATACGTCTTATTTATATAATTAGGAGTTGTGCCTAGTTATTGAGGCAACATGCTACGATTCCGTGTAATTAATATTGTACAGTGTGATATTAAAACGGAAACTCTGTGGTTCCTGATGGTGATAAATTGATATGTTGATGCAATATTCACCATTAACTATCGTTATAATAAGTGCGCGGTAGTATTAATATAATGAGGGATTAAGCTTAGTTCTAGGAGCAGCATGTTCCGTTGCCAAGTAATAAAACATTGTATGTAGTCTTAGCTTTTATAAAAGATCAATATAAACGACGTCACCATTTCCAATAATTACCTTGGGTGTTGTTCCTAGGAACAATTGCCCAAGTCCAAGGGTATGCATTCATATTGAGGAGCATTAAATGAAAACGTTAGTCAAAATGAGTCATTTTGAGTCTAACCTTGTTTTGTTGTAAGTACATAATAGTATCAATCGTGTATGAAGACAGACACTTTCAAAGAAATTTGTGGAGTAAATGACATTATTTTCTTATGAAATAAACAAATAACTTTTTTTTTAATGAAACAAAAGAAGAATGGATTTTAATACTTTGCATACGAGTGACCAATTTCTCGGGTGCGAGAAATCAATCCAAAAACTAACTTATTCTGAACTCTATGCATTTAGAAAAAAAAATGTTTCACATCCGGAATACTCATTTATAGACAAAGTGGACACTCGGATATCCGTTCAATGAAGAAACTGAAGTAGTAGAGTAAATGCAACGGCATTGCCTATTCTATAATGAACATTAATCTGCCAAAATAATAAAATAAACACATTGCTTTCGATTGGCATACTTCCTGGAATTTCTAAGAGTGAATTAACATCAATCATTTGGTACCAATGAAAACGTTTGATTGAGTCTCCTTTTTTAAAGCAATACAAGCATCGAAATTAGTATAAGGCAAGTGAAATGGATTTTGCTTTGCTGTGTAAATTTGTGATATGTTTACTTATACTTCATTAAATAGTGCACTGTCAAGTACATATTTGTTGGTGTTGAACATGCATATAAATTACGTCATTGTTAAAGAAATGTGTCAGCTCTAAAAGCGCAACGCATATGTAAGACAGTTTGGATACAACGCCAATTTCACTGACACAAATGTCTAAATTTGTCAAATCAACATTGTTTAGAAATGATAAATTATATATATATAAATTTCTTGTTTAAAATTTTCCAAATGTAAAACAATGTCTCAGTTCAATACACACGTTTAAACAATTGAATTAAAAAATAAATAACGCCTCTACAACAACACTTAAGCCAACGCCGAGTTCTAAATATATCGAGTTCGCAATCAGTCGTGCGAATGACATTATTAATGACGCTTTATATTTAACCTCGGCGATCCAAGTCCAAATCAGTCGTGCATATGACTTAACTGATTAAATGCACTATATGTTATTCGCACATATTAAGCATACAGTGACTAAATCCGTATTGTGCAATGATAAGCGTTCAATTAAAAACAATATGAGTGGTACCGAGACGGTGTATCGTCAACGAAAATATACGCAAACATGTACAGAAGTTAATAGAAGTTATGGAAAAATGGAGAAAATTAGTTTCGTTTAATGTAAATTGTTCGAAGAGCGTAAATCATTACGGGGTATGATTGACATTTCAGTCTGGCAGAAAAAAAGATCAGCTAACGTCGTAATATATCCTTCTTAGCATAGCTTGTTTTCAGGTTATTTTTCCAGGAAAGAATTGCCCAGATTGTTTACGTTTTCAGGCAACTCAAGAGTAAATTGTAGCATGAAATGGTCTTTCTTCACACTTTCAACACCTAGCTGAAAAATAACGAAGATGTATTACTGCTAATGGATTATTTCCTGGAAACACTCGCCAGTACATTAATATCAGTTATTTAATGTCAATCGCTAATTGCGTTTGACGTTTGCGGTTGTGCAGGTTTGATCAACTCTCTGGCGTGTATTTCTATAAAGATGTTTCACGTTCACAAAAAGCTTATTTAAGCGAATTCAGAACATTAAGCGCCGAATCGCAAATATGTGAAATGTTAGGTATAAAGCGCAAAGCTGGTGCTTGCAGACTGGTTTACAATTACCTGTATGCAGTGGTAAAGGAACTTAAAAATAAAAACTGTTTCAAATGAGTTGGTAATAAGGGAATAAGCCATTCACTGCTGAATATAGCGATTGTTGATATTTAACTTTATATTTTCCGGTCATGTTCGAATGGTTTTCTATTATTCCTGTATTTCACTGTCTATGTTTATAACGATTCCCATGCATTTAATCGACTGAAGGTATAAATTTATTTTGTAATAAGATGCGTTTTCTGTGTATTGCTTCAAAGATTTTGTATCCAGTACATGCGTCAGAAAAAATCAAAGAAACGCTATATAACTGACTTCATGTACTCAGATAACAAATGTCATCCCAGATTAGCCTGTGCAGTCCGCACAGGCTAATCAGGGATGACAATTTCCGCTTTTATGATTTTTTTCGTTTAAATGATGTCTCTTCTTAGCGAAAATCCAGTTAAGGCGGAAAGTGTCGTCCCTGATTAGCCTGTGCTAACTGCACAGGCTAATCTGGGATGACAATTTACGCACAAGCATTATGCCCAGTTTTCTCAGAACACGACTCATATTGTTATTCCATGGAATGGATGGTTGCTACATTATAATTACCGATCCTTTATAAATATATTAAGCGAACACATGGTCCGGTCGTTTGCTGCAAGGACATTATCGTCTAGAGTCTAGACATTATTGACAATTCGTTTAGCCCATCAGAAAGCATTAGCGGCGTTGTATAATAATTATATATCATGTAAAACATTCGTATGATGTACGCGGTATTATATCAGAAATTGACCCGAGTAGGTTTGATTATAAAGTACAATGACGATCGACCATTGACCAAAGATTCTGGTGACGAATAATCCGTTTTTTTTTTATATTTCAAATAGGACTATTATGACAATGTTGCATATCTCAAGTCATTTACCTCATATCTAGATGAACAGACAGGTGAGTTCGATGTTTGTTAGTTGGTCAGTGGATTAAATTATATTGGATTCATAACCGCGTCTACTTGAGCTTACTACGAAAACCATTGTGTCGCGTTCTGAGAAAACTTGACAAAATGCATGTGCGTAAATTGTCATCCAAGATTAGGCTTATCAGGGACGACAATTTACGCTTTTATTGAATTTTTCGTTGAAATGATGTCTCTTCTTAGCGAAAATCCAGTTTAGGCGGAAAGTGTCGTCCCCGATTAGCCTGTGCAGACTGCACAGGCTAATCTGGGATGACACTTTACGCACATGCATTTTGTCCAGTTTTCTCAGAACGCGACTCCATTGTCGATGGAGTAGGGATACTTTTACGAGTCATGAAAGTTTCGAATGCGCATTTCTCATTCAAATCTCTCCGTACGCTTTCATTGTGGTGCAACTCATCACACAATCACACACTTTTCTTTGCAGCTTTAGAATGTGCGTGTTACGGACCTTTAATCATTCGCGCACAATTTAAACGAACCAAACATTAGCATGTCCTCATGGCACCATTGCTGTTATAGTCTAGCGCACACTAATTAATGATCATATCTCGTTTTTGTTTGTTGTAGCCTCAGATGTCGCCTGCTGAAGGTCCTACACTGCCGCCGAATGCTGATCTTCGTGTGCGTCCTAATCGTGCTCGAGTGCCTGTGTGTCATGGCGGAACTCACGATTGATCTTCATAGTCTGAGAGGTATGCCCTCATTATTACATACCGAGACGTCTATACGTTCGCTACGTTACTGTCATCTGTATACGGATGCGTAAGCTGACTCATGTGCATACACTCAGATATAATCCCGCGTAGGAATACAATAATTCATTTCGCTCTTTTGTTCATACTTTTTGTTTCAATGTGCAGACATTTGAAACATAATAAAAAAAAAATAGTCACCAATGCAATGTTTATATGCAATATTTGTTGCGCCAGAGTCTGGCCAAAAATTAATTATCAATAAACAGAACAGAAATACGAAGCCATGAAACTTCTGTGTCAAATGCTCTTTTTTGTAAACAGTGCCACACCTGTATATGTCTACTGTAAGGTAATACGCATAATCTTCAATTGATAGGGTCTTAACCGATATTAGACTTCTAAATTGTTTTCATGGGTGGGAACGCTTTAAAAAAAATCGTTGCGAAATAACATAAAAAAAACACATAATTACAACTAAAGGTGTGCAGCAATTGCTCAGAGCATATGACATACTTTTTTTTATCTCAATTTGATTTACATTTTTGACATTTTCTTGGAAAATAAAAATGGGTAAACAGATAAACCATGGATGTGTTAAAGATTGCTTTTTTCAGAGATTTGTTATAAAGGAAAATATTTGACAATAAAATGCGAAGTGATTATTTGCGGAACGAATTGGTGGAATTATATTTATTTACGGTGGTCTGCGCTCTGGGATCACTGTCTAGTTGATAACCGCTATAATTTCCCCATAGTCCTTAAGTGTCAGTATTAAGATGCGGAACCTCACTGTCTGATTGCTAACAATTATTATACTTTTGTGTGTTACAATCGCCATCAGACAGTTTAAGAATATTTTCGTTATAACGTTGATACAAATAATTTTGTTACAGCGTTGTTCGCAAGGGAACATTTGTTAGATTATACGTATTTGAATGTGTAGAAGATCATGGAGCAGTAGTAGTGGTGTTTTAAGTAGTATGGTAGTAGTAGTTGTTGTTGTGTTTGGTGTAGCAGTAGAAGTAGAAGTAGTAGGTGTTGTACTCTCAACTAGTAGTGGTAGTTTTTGTAGTATTAGTTGATGTTATTGTTTTTGTTGTTTTTGGTATAAGGATCAGCAGCTTCAATATATGTGAACACCCAAAATGGTTAAAGTGATTCCCCTGCTTTATGTACATTTATTTTCATAGCATGCATAATAATTCTGGAATTCGATTCGAGCCAACATGTAATGTTCTTATATCACAGATACTTCAGCATAATTCTTTTGGCCAACAATTTATGAATACATACAAAATAGTATAACAAAGGTACCATTATATAAACATATCCTTTTATCCTCAGCATCGTATTGAGAAAACCTTTCTAAGCTGTAGTTACATTAACATATTCCTTGTGATCCGGAACACTTCACAACATTGTTGCGACTTGGTATTTATTTCTTTTTTGTGTGCATGGCTTATCGTGTCTTAATATGTCAGACCCGCGGAACATTTCATCCGCAAAATCGAACTTTCTGTACATCAGTAAACGAATCTAGACAGGAATGTTTCTTGTAATATAACCTAAATATTACACTTTTACCCACCACCCGAATATTTTAAAATAAGCGGAGTTTACCTTTACCTTTCATTTCCAAAAATAATTATTATTAAGATTTTTAAAGTTTTAAATAGTGTATTACATGGCAATAATAACTGCTGTAAAGAATTACAATTAAAAAATTCAAAAAATCAAGCACGCGTTTATAAAACAAACAAAAAATCATTGACTGCACACGTTACGTTTGTAAGAGAATGCATGTTTGTCTTGGTTTAATTTCAAGACTAAGTTATTGACTACCCACTGTCAATGTTTCAGTCAAGTAAAAGACCCCCGATAATGTTGTCTAATCCGTTTTTCAGAATGTATGTTTGAGCTTAATGTATATCCTTGTAAAAATGTCAGTATTTGCTTTTGTTAATAACTTAATAATAAAACATGTTTAAACTTAATGTTTCAGCCAGGTTTGAGCATGAGGAATTAGAGATCAAGAAGTTTATTAATGAAATACGCGCCGACGACTCGCAAGCACTGCAGGATATAAAATCAACCACCGACCTTCTAAAATATCTTCGAACCAGGTCCCTTTCAGAAAATAATACTAACCGAAGCGCGTGTAAAATACAAACGAGAATCACACGTTCTCAAATGAACTCGGAGCAATACGTCGATTCGCGTGCACATTCTATAGTAGAAGTATTGCGAAGACCAGGGGTACATAATCGCACAGACGTTTCAGGTAAACAAGAGGCAAAAGGACCCGATTACAGCTCACTTAGAGGAAGTGGTCCTCGAACATATGCAAAGCTGACGCGTTATAAAAGTTTGGTCCAGACCAATGAGCATAGTGTTAATAACGATAACGAAAATTCGAACGAAACGTTGTACGGTGAAAACACACAAAGTGATACAAGCAAAGTGACAACTGTTAGACCTAAATCAGTGGATGTTCAAAGACCTACCGTCATCAAAGACGACTCAAAATCAATTTCAGGTATTTTAAAAACAAAGCAAACCGGATACGTTGTTAAGAAAGACAAACGCACCGAAGCAATCGCAGGCGGAACCAAAGATGATATGGCTTCAGATGAAGACGGCAAAAGCCCCGGTGATGAGAGAATTCACAAAGTTCGCAGACGGAGTAGTGATTACGAAGATACCATTGAATGTTCGGTAGTGAAAAACTTTGTTTTCTCCTTCCAAACGGATACCAAGACGCACTTTTACATCCGTTCATTTGATGAATTAGATGACCGGGGAATCATCGACGAAGACGAATTTACGTACTATCAGACAAAGTACACAAACTTCCAAGAGATTGCTCACTGGGTCAAATATTTAGGATTTGCTGTGGTAGGAGTGATGATGTTCGAGGTAAAATGTTTTAATGTTTATTTTCTTTGAGTCGCGCACTGTGAGAACGGGGTTAAATTCATGTGCGTAAAATTTCGTCCCGGATTAGCCTGCGCAGTCCGCACAGGCTTATCAGGGTAGAAACTTTCGGCCTAAACTGGATTTTCGTACAGAAGATTCTTCCTTTAAACGAAAAATAAATAAAAGCCGAAAGTGTCGTCCTTGATAAACCTGATCGGACTGCACAGGAAAATCCGGAACGACACATCAAATACCTGCATTAAATCCCCTTTTCACAGAGGGAGGCTCATTTTAAATGTTTAGTCAGCCAACTGATTGACGTACGCTGCGCATAATATACTTGTTCATATAGGCGCAATTCATATTCAAAACTCTATTACTTTTTCGGAAGTATTCATGTCTAAGTTCACGATGATTGTCACACTGCGGTTTAAAGCTGTTATTCAAAACGTTATAATATGTTGGAGAAATGTGTTTTGTTTTTGAAAGTAAATATACTCTTCGACATTTTTTAATACATATTTATGGATAAGCATCTGGTCATGGTTAATTTATTTGCGCGTTATTTTAAAAGGACAACATATAGGGGTCAACTATTTCTCCACGCCTAAAACAATTGATTATAGATGTATGCGAAAAAACTATATATTGATTATTTGGGGGAATATCAAATGTTGTTGACTTGACCGTTAATTTTGGACACTTTTACAATAAGTATACGTTCGCATTTATATCATAATGTTCATTATAGCAATATAATCATATTCTGTATTATAAAAAAAAAACGTTCAAAGTGTTCTTTGGTATGACGAACGTATTGTTATGATCATTTTCCACCGTTCAAAAATGAGTGATTTATTCCGGCATTTAATAGCACTGCAGTCAGATACTAAAACGCTTAACAAACAAAATGACAGTTTCATTTCATTTCTTAAATATTGTTTACCCAGCCTTGGCCTCTTATGTGTATGCCTACGTCTATCTTTACTGCCGCGATTTATAGCTCGTATATACCCACACATGGAAACACTAGACATGGGGTGTAAACACTTGAGGTTATATACAATTTAATTTATATGGATGATTTATATAGGTCTGTTGTGACAATGTAGAAGGATAGAACCATCACTTTTAAAGCTAAAAGGTAAATATGATATATTAAGCCTCTGTATGCTTACACAGTCGGAACGCGACTCAAATTCATCACAAAGGCTATAAGAATAGTTTAAAGTAGTGCATTCAAATCTAAAATGTAGAAAGGATACATGTTAAAATTATTTATTTGAACAAACAACTAGTGCTCTTCACAATTTTGTAATGTAGTTTGCAGAAAACGACACAATGAAATAATATAAACATTGTAGTATTTATAAATTATAATGCGATGTTTATACACGAAAACGTACAATACGTTATATACAGTAAACCATTGAATTCAGGTTTCAAGTGTTCAAGATATATAATGGCGTAATTAAATCGTTTTTAAAGAAACTCATCGCCTCTGTTTATTGGTTGTAAAATTATCGAAATGTCATATTAAATCAACTATACATTCATATTTAATGAAATAATAATTCATACATGTTAAGGATTGATTGCATGGGCATCATTTCCATATGTGACGGTTTCTTAACACAATTTCTCTACCAATCCTCAACTAAAGAGTCGATAGCTTCCTGTTGGTCTTGTAAAATGCCTTATTAACTGTCTACTTAAATGTTGTCATCTTATTGCAGATAGCGCTTAAGATTATTTGCCTGGGATCAACATTTTTCCGCAACAAGATCGAGGTATGACCATTTTACACCAGCATAAAACGCTCGTGAACATTTTAATGAGAACTGAAGCTGTTTACAAAGTTATAAAGAAGCAAACGTGAGAACGATTTGAATCAAATGTCATTACAACGACGTAAATACCTTTGTACATGAGGTTGTTTATTTTAAATATTTAAATAGTAGCTGTTATTGACTTTGATTACTTTAAGCACAACTTAATATAACTTAAAATGCTATTAATACGAAGTTTAAACTTATTTACACAGTTTATTCGGACTCTTTAATTATTCGATTGGTTTTAGTTGATGAAAATATTCATTAATACATTAAATTCATAACTATTAGCCGCAAAAAATATGTGTATTAAGTTAAAAAGTATAAATGACGTATATTTAATGTGTCTTAATATTCGAACATTATGCACACAATATAATTTAGGAGTAACAGCGCTCCAGACATTCGGTTGCGTTTAATATATAATAAATTCGAATTCCAGTTTCCACAGCTCGGTCTGTTTTGTACAATGACATTCTTTCATATCCCTTTTCCTACGTGGTTTTCAAGATTATTTCTGTCGTTCATGTCTTTTTTGCGGTATGTATATGTAATATAGGCTTATACACCAATCTAAACTGTATGGTCATACTTATTTTCTCTAACCTGAAAAGGTGTTCGATGGATGCATCGTCCTCATATCGTTCGTCCTCGACGTTGTGTTTATCGACAGCAAATGGTACGAATCGGGAAAGGACGCCACCACCATTCTGGTTTTACTAATACCATGGAGAGTTGTGCGCATTGTCAACAGTAAGTGTTTGTAGCTGGGAACCAGAATGATATGTTTTAAAAATACGTTTTTATCTGTGAGACCTTCAAAGTTACTTACCTTACCATGCGTACATTCACTTTAATATATCCAACGTATGTAGTATATAGGTTTTCAATTAAAACGTTAAATTAAATAACTTTCGAATTAACAATAAACCAATGTTTTGTAAATATTAAGACCAGTGCTTCTTAGACGTTAATTATTTAAACGAATTGCATTATAAATGCTGGATTTAGTAACTCGCGCTCATTACTCAAAAAGTGGTATTGGATTTGGAAAAACTGATTTGTTCTTATATGTATCAGCGTCTCGTTGGCGAACCGATTGTTACAAAATGTAAACATTGTAACATCAGGATGGCAGTGTCCGCATATCTGTCGTGAACTTAACCCTTTGAGCGCTGGAACCGGATTTTGAAGGCCTTTGCAAACAGTTTGGATCCAGATGAGACGCCACAGAACGTGGCGTCTCATCAGGATCCAAACTGTTTGCTATTCTTATAGTATTCTTTGAAAAAAAATCAAAGAAAATGCTAATTTTAGAAATTTAGCAGACAACATTTTAGCAGACGACAAATTATCCAGAATGCCAAGGGTTAATATGACTCAGATAATCAGATGCGACTGTAAAACTTTCTCCATCTAAGTCGTTAAACAGTTAACCACGAGGGTGCACTTAACCGTATAACAAAAAAAGAGGGATAATGCAAAATAATGTGCTAACCTTCAGGCCTGTTTATGAGCGAGTGTTATAATCGGCGGAAATAAAGCATATATAGGATAACAAGTTCCGTCACTTCCTCTTCTGATATAAAGTCATTTGGCAACCTAGAAATGCCATTTGTAGTCACTTTTAATATATGTACATTCACACCACATAGTACTAAGTAGCCATTGTAATATTGATACTGTCTTGCTGGTATTCTAATGGCGATCCCCTACATGTAAGAGAAGCTAACAAAGTTTCGAAACTGTAAATTTGGTTTAAAGGTTGCGACCGTTTTGGCAACGGTCTGTGAAAACGGGGTTTAATGCATGTGCGTAAAGTGTCGTCCCAGATTAGCCTGTGCAGTCCACATAGGCCAATCAGGGACGACACTTCCCGCTTTTATTGCATTTTTTATTTAGAGGAAGACGCTTCTCGACGAAAATCCAGTTTAGGCGGAAAATGTCGCCCCTGATTAACCTGAGCGGACTGCACAGGTTAATCTGGGACGACACTTTACGCACATGCATTTAACCCGCTTTTCACAGAGCGAAGCTCATTTCTTAAGGCGTTCTCAAATCGCAGGTTTGACGATGACCATCAACCACAAGCACCACATAGAGATGCTGACCCTGAGGCGGGCGAAGAAGAGGGTGGACCTAAAGCTGAAGAAACTGCGGCATCTCATGCTCGAAATGCGGGTAAGTCGCCGTGGTGTAGTGGATATGGTGTTCGCCTAGCGACCGGGAGGTCACGGGTTCGATCCCCACTGGGAGCGTTCCTTCTATCTCCACCAAAAGACACCAAGTACTGGTTCTAAGCCCAGGAAACGGACTCGAGAGCGTTTCAATAAGCCTTAGGCTTTCTATGCAATCGAGCTAGAGTAAAAACGGTCAAAGCTAAATGCATCTAAGGACCGAGGGCACGATTTCTGAAAATATTATTTCATTAAGTTCATCAAGTAACAAATTTGATTAATAAATCCAGTCGGCTGCTTCGAAACAAAAGCCAGTTTAAAAATAATAATAAAAAAAAATCTATTAACACTCAGTAACATTGATATATTATATGATTTTTATTTGAATAATAAACCCAATTTTCCAAAATGTCTATTTTGAATACTAATATTAAATATCAAAGTTATTCCTGGTCTGAGCTATTGTTGAAGAAAAGATGATTTTCATCTAGAAACAACAGAGACCATTCCAAGTAAAATTTCTCCGTAAATATCAAATATCTTAATTTACTGTTATTTATACTGAAAAGCTACAGCCCAATCCAGTCCCTCATAGTGTAATTAAGCCGCCGCAAACCAAAAAAGCTTAATACACATGTCGTCTGTCGTCTGCAGTAGACAATAAAGCAGACGAGATTTGTTTGAGTTAGGCTGTCATCCCCCTGTCGAAAACGATAATGCCGAATGACAATATTTGCATAGACATCAGAGTGCGCTGTTATATGAAATCCTACATGGCGGTAAATCCATTTTCTCTTTCAGCGCGATATCGATTTGCTTATCGGGCTTGCAAAACAGAATGGGGCGGCAGAACCGGAAATTGTCAATTGTATTTGTGAGTATTTCCGTGTACGCCATTTTAGGAATTCACGTAATATCTCGATAATTATTATCATCTCATGAACGTTAGTATACCGCCTCTATAATTTCGAGGAAGCGTGGAGATACTGTTATTCATTTGTCTGTTATTTTTTGTCGACCTGTCGATACACCGTTAATTGTCTGTAGACATTCGACAGTAACGCTTAGGTTCTTCAAAAGATGGTCGTGTCATTCTGGGATGACTTATATTAATAAGTGGGTCTTAAACTCAATGGTCGAAGTATAACTGACCAAAAACATGATTGTAAAAGTTTGAAAAATAAAATTGTTTAACAATTTAACAACTAATTAAAAAAAAAAAACAACGGCACGCCGGTCCACCTGGGTGTATAACTATAATAATGAAAACAACATTTTGAGCCGCGCTATGTGAAAAGGGGGTTAAATGCATGTGTGTAAAGTGTTGTCCCAGACAGGCCTTTGCAGTCCGCACAAGCTAATCATGGACGACACTTTCCGTCTAAAGTGGATTTTTGCTAAGAAGAGTCTTCCTTTAAATAAAAAATATAATTCAAAAGGAAAGTGTCGTCCCTGATTAGCCAGTGCGGACTGCACAGGCTTATCTTGGACTACACTTTACGCACATTCATAAGCCCCCTTTTCACAGAGCGAGGCTCAAATGATATCAGCATTTTTACTTTTGTTGATCCTTACAGCATTATATTGATTCAAAATGTGGTTGTTTATTATATTCCAGTCTGAAGAGCAATGGCGACACTTCTTGCCTTGTTTGGGAAAAAAACACAAACGCTTTTTAATCATGCTGTAGTCTTTCCTTGTTGTATAAACATATATTTTTTAGTAAGTCGTATCTGTCATGTTTTGGAAACTCTTGAGTGATCGAAATCCGTCGAAGTTCTGTTTCAGTATCCGGTAATACGCCTCGCTGTTTGAAAAGGGGGTTTAATGCATGTACGTAAAGGGTCATCTCCGATAAGCCTTTGCAGTCCGCACAGGTTAATCAGGGACGACACTTTCCGCCTAAACTGGACTTTTGTCAAGAAGAGTCTTCTTTTAAACGAATTATAATACGAGCGAAAATTGTCGTCCCTGATTAGCTTGTGCGGACTGTACAGGCTAATCTGGGACACCTCTTTACGCACATTAACTAAACCCCTTTTCCACAGACCGCGGCCCATATATGTAAATCCGTTGTCATGCACAATAATAGGAAGTTCATTAGGTCCAGAAACCATTTATGCTTAAAGTGTTAACATATTAAATGTTGTTTCCACCTAAATACAAAAAATATATATGGCTATGATATGCTATTCCTGGGCAACGAAACACCTTGTGTGCTTCCAACCATTATACTCTGTGCCATGTTTAAATATATCATTGATACAACTTCTACATTATATTGAAATGCAGCAGGTCTTCTGTTGTTGCTTTGTTTGTCACCCGTAAAACACATGCAACCTGTGTTTATTAACTAATTGACTATGTTCAAAAATCACATTATTGCCGGAAATGCATACTCGTTTTACAATGATCGATATTTGCATCTATTGTTAAATCTTTGCATTGCTTGAGGAAATAAGAGCTACCTTTTACTCCTTTGGTGTTACTCGTTTGCTGAATTGCATAGATGTTTTAACTCATTTACATTTTACTTTGTTTTTGCACACAAGTCATACTTGATCGTTCCCTGGGTTTTTACAATTTATATTTAAACGCATTATTTCTAAGACGGGCGAGGGCGCGGAACAAAATCCCTGGCGGCAATTACCGGCTTGGCGTCCCTTATGTTCATCAGCACACTGGGTAAGGAACCCAACGCACCCACTGACCCAGACGAGAACAAGTCCATGTACGACATGCTCATCAAGGAAATACTTAGCGACGAGGAGGATGCGGATAACTCGGATCCCTTCACGATGGACACTTCCGATACTAAGGTATGACTGACTTTCGTCTTGAGTTGGGCTATTTGTAGCAGAGATCATGCATACACTCTAAAACAATACTGCGGAATCTCTCATGTTATTAAGCGCCCTTCGTTTTCAGAGAACATTTGTTTAGCGTGACAACAGTTTTGTTGTTGAAACACGAGCATTAAACATCGGATATACTTCGCTCATTCAGATTCTCCACGATTACTGTTTCGTATAATGGTTTGCTTGTTTAAATTGTATTTATTTGTCCACAGTTCCTGCACATCACTGATAAAGCTGAACGAAAGCCATATCGATCCTCACATATTGCATTAGTAACGTTCACAATCACACGTGCACCATTTATTTAATTGCTCATCCATATAGGGAAGCTCTATGATTCGCCTTCCCAGTAGGAAGACTCAATTGTTACTAACTCTGAAACGAGTTGAATGTCTTCCTCGAAATTGAGATTTCTGTCAAAAACATAAGTATCCGAAATGTTGTCATTATGTTCAACTTCGTCAGTTGCTTCTTTACTATCCGAAAACCATGCCTTAAGGCGATTACATGACAAAGATCCTCAGTTTAAACCTTTGTGGATACGAAATTGCCTATTTCGAGCGCCATAATGAAAAATGCACTAAAAAACAAACCTTGAACATTATTCCGGTTGAAACATCCGAATATCCGAATCTGTATCAGTAAAATAAATAGTGTTGTGATACTAGCGAAATATCAGTTAAAATATGAATATTCATCGGTTTAATATATTGCCGCAGCCTTAAGATATCAACCTTAACTTTTAAATTCAGTTATTTGCGTTAATAAAATGTTAAACTTGAATCTACGTTTTATTATTAAACGAATAGGTATGCTCATTGTTTCAAATGTTTGATAATCATATTTCTGTTAAATAAGTGTTTTTTGTTGTTTAAATTGGACAGGCTGCTAGCCTAAAGGGCTTTACAATCTTTGAACACGATTTTGTTCCAGACAAGTACGTCAATTGATTTTGTTCTGTGTAAATGTGACTAAAATACCCAAATTGCAATTACAAAAATGTGTAGGAAGCGATTTGCAAGTTCTGTTTGCCTGGTTTACGTTTTCAGACTGCGGTAACCACAAATCGTATAACCTGAATTTGAAACATGCAGAATCAGTATGCTTGAAAATGTGCCAGTAAATTAAACTCCAGTCTTTCAACGTTCTACACTTTGATTGTCGTTTCATCGCAAAAACGTCTTTCTACGCTATCAGCATTTGATTAAATGTTGTTAACTGATAAGGGAGGTAACGCAAGTGCATTGTTTGGTGTAATGGATGTTTGGCTTGTCTCCCTTTAATTATTACTGTAACAATTCAACGAGAAAAGCGACAACTTTTGCGTAAACTGTACGTAACGTGTTGTAATGCCGTATAAATACCAGAAAAGGCAATTATACCATGATGTTTTGGTCTGAACATAGCTGGCGTTGATACCCGTTTCTACACGCTAAAAATAACGTGTATGGGTACGCAGTCGGGACGCATCGATTGACGTTACGTAAATGACGTAATTCACAAAAAGCGTGTGGTGCGAATATCATCATTTTAAGGAAAAATGCGCCAGCCTCGGTCAATTTGTCTTCCAACCAGTGATTATCAGATGATTTTCAATGGCGTTCTTATAAAAAATAGTTTATAATTTTTGCTTATCGGTGTTAACATACCCAATTAAAACAACTTGTTGATTAATTTATCAACATCAAGACGTTAAACAATTGTTTTAAAATTGATATACATCCTTTATTGTAAGAAACTGGATAGACATGCATACGAAGGACAAGTAACCATTGATCTACAATATTCGTGCATTCTAGTCGCTGAGTAATTATTCTTAATCTTGATACAGAACACAAATCATATGACGGTTCTTAGCCACTTCAAATGATCAACACCTTCACACAACAACCCAAACCACCACTAGACACACACACATCAGTCAAACATCATTTCTGAATTTAAAATTTCAGATGGAATGCGAAGAGGCAGGAATATGCATGCAGGAACAGGACATTCCACCCCAGCACGTCAATGAAAATAGGGATGTTAAGAAGATTCGCCGGCGCGTGACGCTGCCAAGACGACACAAAAGTTGTAGCGATGATGACAAAGTGGTTTATTACATCAATGACGGATATGACGTCGCCTATGAGGTCGAAAATACCGAAAAGGAAGAAACAACCGGACAGTTTTCACGACGAGATAATCATTCCGTGAAAAGCATGCCGCAATCTGAAACTACTAAAGACGGAAAATCCATTTTGGTACGTATCGTTGTTTTATTCACATATTCTGAAATCTGATCCCAATTCCCCGAACAATCTTAAGCCTGTTTTAAAATTATTGACTTAAGCTTATTTTAATATTTCAATTGAGTGTGCGATGTTTATTAAAAAAATATTACCAATCCTTAAACGAATATTGTATCTGCAATTAGCAATGACCTTACTGCTTTGTAAACAGCCACCAATTTTATAAAAGTAATATGATCCAATGAAATACGCAATTTAAGCCAGTTTCTTTTTAAACTAGGCTTAATAATTTTTGAGAAATGTAGGCATATTTGTTAAATCGATTAATATTATACATCTTACACTAGTTTGTTGCTTTATTTACATCGTAAGTCAAACTGTTCAAATGACCTCATCACCAGTCCCTCCTTATTAATTACCTCACCAATCGTCCATCTTTATGAAAGAACAAATTTTCTGAATTGTTTAACGTTCGAAAGCGCTAAGTGCCAAACAGATGTTTACTTACGATCCTCTAGTTCAATTACTCTGTTTGACCCTGAGAAAAATATAAGCTATCTCGCATTCAACTAAACTTATCTAAATAAGAATAAATATGAATAAAGGTTTATTATTTTTTTTTGAATAATTATTATTTTAAATGCGTTATTTCTATTTTGGTCGATATATTCACTTAAATAGATTTCTCTGCAAAGAGTTTGTTTTTTCAATTAGGGCGCTTTTATCGCTTTTTTTATACTTTTAAAGCATAGTAAATAACTTTGTTTGACCATATGCGCTTGTCTTTACTTAAACAATCCGTTTTGAATAGTGTATACTGTACTGATTAATACAACTTCACGTTTTCTATTTCAGACGTTTGAATTCACAACGCAGGTTTCGTATTTGTGAATAAGAAAAAGACTTGAAAGGACTCGCGCTAATTTGCTTGCAAATTCCCGGTTGACCAGAGTTACTAAATAGAATCGCTGCCACCACCAACGCCCACGTGACCGCCACGAAAGATCATCGTGAGGCATTTCGAGGCACGGGCCAACAGAGACAAAAAACAACAAAATAGCCTCCGTTATTGATCGAGTTGTTATATATGAGTCGCGCTCTGAGAAAAGGGGGTTTAATTCATGTGCGTAAAGTGTCGTCCCAGATAAGCCTGTGCAGAATATAAGCGGAAAGTGTTGTTAATGATTCGCCTGTGCGGACAGTACAGGCTAATCTGGGCTGACAATTTACGCACGTGCATTAAACCCCCTTTTTACAGAGCGAGACTCATATATATCGGTCCCAGGTGGCATTATACGTGGATGAAGCTTTTGCACGCAAACTCCTGGTTACGATTTGTTGTAGCAATTTGTAGTAATTTGAATTGTCTTTGTGTCTGTTATCGCTGAAGGATGTGTGTATACGACGCTGTGTTTTCTTTAAACGCAAGGGAGACAACCCTATTTTTGGACAGAATAAAAGGCTTCCGTTCTCACCCTTAGTTGGATTTAGCGTGGTATTTGATCATATGATAACACCATGCTCTTTGTCAGATTTCGTGATCGCCCCTTGTTCGGCGTGCTTCGTCCGTCGTGTGGGTGTCCCTCTTTCAAAAGTTGTTTGAATCGTTCCGGTGAGAGGCATATGATGGTTACCAGAGTCAAAAGTAGACTTAAAACAATTATAAACAAGCTTTTCCTCAGAGCCCGCAAGGCTGAATGCTGTAATAGTTGATGCGTTACATTTTCTAGCGGTCCCTTATAAAGCTTATCCAAATGAGGACCTCAATTAGGACCCAGGGCTAAAAACTGGCCCCGTCCAGGTATGACCATGGAACCACAATCCTCACTGATCCCATATTTGGTATAAATGTAGTACAGTTGTCCTCTACACATATTGTTCAAATTATGCCCCCGAAACCGTCCATATATTTTTTTATTACTTATGTGATACATGTTAGTAACATCTTATGGTGGTCTTCTATAATGGTTTTTCAAATAAAGCCCTGCGGAACAAATATGATATATCCCGCAGAGGGGTCATTTGATAATGTAGATCTTATTACTACTTAAATGACTTAAACTATTATTTTCGAAACAAAAACTAATGGCCCTTTGTTTTCTTTTTTTTCACACACATTTTTCAAATGATGCACCTGGTGATATCAGCGTACAATTTCCGGGGTCAGATTTAATTAGCAAAATGATATATACGGAATATTACGCTAGTCAATTGTTCCAAGGGTTTGTATCAGTCGAGTGGCTTGTGTGACAACGTATCACACGAGAGGCGGAGCCTCGAGTGTGATACGAAATAGTGCAAGCCACGAGACTGATACAAACACTTGGAACAATTGACTAGCGTTATATTCCTTTTATTATATAAAACAACTAACGAAAACTGTTATTAATTGTATTTTTTTGCTTTAACAAAACTGACAAAACAATGACTTAAATGTGACGTTATTAAATGTGACGTCATTAACATTTGACGTCATTAAATGGATCGAAGAATGTAGTCCGCCTAGTATGGTAATACGAAATCGGAAACAGCGAGTAAAGTAATACGGGATTTATTTCAACGATTGATACAACCTGTATTTTGTTAAAAGCATTAAACAGGTATATAATACTTAAACATATAAAATAAACTTCTACTCTGTTATTTAACATCAAATGGCGGTGTTTTAAAATTATTTCCATGGGTAAAAACTGGGCAATTTCTGAAATTGTTTGTGTTCGTATAGACTCAAAATTACCATAACTTTCCAAAACGCAAAATCTAGATCATCATACTGAGGTGAGCGATCTAGGGTTATTTGAATCTCTTGTTTTGCGTAACAATATGATCATCTATAGGATTGAATGGACGATAATTGCATGTGACAACATTAGTGCATGCTGGACAAGACAATTTGTTCTGTAGTCAATACAATGTTTTAATATGGATGAATGATGCTATAGTTTGAATTGACACGTAAACGTTGTTCCTCAGCATCATGTTTATATATAAAATATCTTTATTTGCTTGAGTAATATAAACATCATAAAGTCATTTTTTCTTTATAAAAAATATTATGAATGTGAAAAGGTATCTATATTATATCGATGCACTAAGGTGTTAACTCAAATCTGTTATAAATCGTGGTTTGTAAACTATTGTTTATTAATTTTGTAAAGTATCATTTAATAAAAAATGATCATCAAGTGCGTTAACATTTATATTTTTACATTATCACAACATGTCCTTTATGTTTTAATTTATCTATTCATCGTGACAGACACAGAAAGCTGCAATTACGTGCTCATTATAACACAAAACTAATAATTAGGTTAAGAATTATAGAATGCAACCATTTTGGTTATCATTTAGTTGTGAACTTTTAATCGCACTCTTTATAAAATTCCTGTTTAACATAAATAACATCAATGTGTTTTAGTCGATATTTATATATATATATTGTTTCATTGTTTCATTGTTTGAATGTTTGTATTTCATAATATACACACAATGTAATACATTCATCGGTAAATACTGCATTCTGCTCGAAATGTGATTTCAACAAAAACAAGCATGTACACCGAAATCGTCATTACGACTAAAGAGGTGTGAAGTTTAATGCCAACCATTTACACGAGGACTGCTTAATTGTATATTTTCCACTATCAGACTGATCAAGATCATATAAACTGAATTTTTGTGAGTGATTTTAAAATAATGTAAAACATCCCATTTTCAGAAATAAAACATGGTAGAGTACTATGAGATCAATGGAAAGATCTACTTGACCTGAATTGTTTAGTGCGAATCTGCCTACATATGGGAACTTATAACAAAATATAGTCGAAACGCGATGGCTCGAACTCGCCGGGACCAACAACAAAAGTTGGAGCCATCCGGAACTCGAGCCAACCGATGTCAAATACATTTTGTTTACTAACATGAATCTACAATTGATTAAAATCGCCAGTTGAAGAGTATTCATACTGCTTATACTCCGTACGACTTCATACTACTTTCTGCTTTCATTAATACTTGATGTCCGACTGATCGAAACAGACTTTCTGTAATAACAGTCTGTTTCAATCAGTTGGACATCACGTATTAAAGGGTCTTGATCACGATTTAGCATAATGACAATTATCAAAATAATTGTTACAAAATATTCAAACAAGCAAATAATACTTTTGACTAGGCAAAACAGGTTAAATATATATGCTGGTTTACTGATAATAATCAATAAGAATGGGAAAAAATGATAAAAGCATGTAACGGTTTGATCGATAATTTAGCAACAATGTGTATTTACGACAAAGCGTGTTCACTACCATGATAATTTCAAAGCCTGCGTATTGTAGTGATTTTAAAGCCTGTACAGGAACATTGTTTTATCATTTTCATTTTTATTATTCAAAACTATTCAAATATTACAGTTTCTCTATTAATTCCTCTTATATTATTTGTTTATAAACATTACACCTACAGAGCCACATGCGTCTCATTTCATCCGACATATCGCTTGACGATACCGGGGCATTCAGATTGCATGTTATAAGTTCCCACCCACGCATACATAGAACCATACAGTCTCTTCAAGTTCAGTAAAATGTCAAATATTAATGTGATTGCAGCCGAGGCGTTGATTGATTGATTCATACAAATTGCAAAACAGAGAATAAATAATGATATTCGACAAGAAGAGGTATTGGCTTTTATGTAAACAAACATCACCGTATGATAAAAAAAGGTTCAAGGCCGCGTTATGCAAACAATTGTTGTTAAAGTTGAATAAGTGCGTACATGTCCAAACACCAAGCAATCAGTACTTTTAATTTAGTTTCGTATCATGTTTTTAAATGAAGAGGTTTTCTTATCAATTTATGTTTGTCGGGACACTAGTCACAGTATATCCAGTTTTTGTTATTTCTAATGTAATAATATATAATATAAGCATACGTATAATGTATATCACAGGTAGATTTTCTTTGTAACTAAAAATTCAATAATTAATAGAAACATACTCACATTAAATGAAAGTTGTAACACAGGCAAGAAAATTCCCTCATCTTATTCAGAGCAAGAACAAGGTTTTTTCCACAGAGAATGCTAGGGGAGTGTAGAATACAGGTTTATGAAACCTGAACAATGAGCCTTGTGCCGAACAAATAAACGTATCTGTATTCGACACTTGCCCGGTTTTTAATTATTTCCATCATTTGCTCAAATATTCTTAGTCTTATTCTTAGTTAAAAAACAATCAAAGAAAATAGCAGAAAGTAACTTTAAACATCAAATGATTTCGCTGTGGCGTAGTGGATATGGTTTCCGCCTAGCGGCAGGAAGATAACGGTTTCGATCCCCAGTAGGAGCATACCATGTACTGGTTGTACACAGGATACGGATTCGAGAGCGTTTGAATGCAATCGAGCTAAAAAAAGGTTTAAACATAACTAAATTAACAATACTAGTCACCGTTCAGCGACAGATCTATCGCGACAAAGCTGAAATAAAACTAAATTTACTCCATGGGGATTTATTTCGACAATGTTTTTCTGATGACGGGGTAGGAAAACATTACAGCGAAGACAGAACACTACGAACTATTTGTATTACGGCTTCAAGGTCACTATTATGTATTCACGTTTTATTTTATATACTAAAATAATTCTTATATGTTCTTTCAAAAACTGAAAAATTAAAGTCAAACAGAGATCGCATATTAATGAGGTGCAAGTTCAGTTGTAAACCAGAAGTCAATGACTTTTCGAAAAAATCATTATAGAATGAATATTTTACAAAAATAATATGAAAAACACCAAACAAACAAACCAACAAACCAACAAAGAACTTTGTAAAATAATAACATTTTGTTATATATATATACAGTTTCTAAATAGGATAGATGTTAATAAACGACTTTTCTATGGGGAAAAAAAAACGTGCAATTTCGTATGTTCTTTTAGTGACAACTGTGATATAAAATTTGATTTGTCGTACTATTTATAAAAATACGGACCCATTTCTGGTCTTGGTGAGTAGTTTAATGAACGCCCGTAGAAGAAACAAGAATACACATGTGCATGCCCGCTGTTACAGCTCCGAATAACGTAACCAAACCACATTAAAGAACTAAAAAGTGAATCCTCCCCCCCCCCCAAAAAAAAACACAAAAAAAACACACGAGATTTTTCTGTTTTAACAGAATGCAATTTTATGTAAATGCTAACTTCTACAGCAACTTGCACCTCGGCAAATGTAAATAGCAGCATGTTAGCATTCAGGAGGTTTAACCGTAATTCTATGAAATGAATGTATCGTACAGCTCTTCTTGAAAGGTGAATGTGGGGTTTTGACCTTCGAAGGCATTGTGATAAATCAAAAAGGGTATCGGATAAGACACATAGTTCAAGCTTGTGAAATAGATTCCATGTCAAATTAGTGTTCAGAACTATATAAACTTAATAAGCCCACACGCACGACATACTGATATTTCTGTGTAAAACTTATGATATTTAATTAAACGGAGAATGCGCATTGGCACGTGAAAGGTTAGATAACATTTTCACCAACATAGTGAAATTGATTATAATAAGAAACCTAATCCAATGATGGATTATTTGGGTTATTTTTCTAGTGCAAATATGCATGACACAAATGTCGCGCCTTGATTATATTAAATCGGAACTTTGAAACAAAATGCTGCATATTGAATTGATAAGATTGGGGAATTTTTTAAGCGTGCCAGTTAATGCCTTAAATTGCTAAACTGTAACATCAGAACGGTACCTAGAGCTTCGTTGTTATAACAAGCATAGAATTGTAGAACGGAAATGCAAAATTCGTCCCAGCGGATTAGAGCCAGTGTTCTTGGGGTTTACATGGTATTGCATTAATCACACGGCCATTCTGACTTTTGTTTATACATCTAGTTCTACTTGAAATAAATGTCCCACGTGTTCTAACAAAATGTAATGAAAACCATAGAGACATCCCAAATTATTCAATCGCTTTGCGGTTGAAACTATTTGTGATTTCATCAATTTCATATGATGATTATTCATAAACAACACTGCATTTTCAGTTTGTGTGTACGTCATTAGAGTTGTTTTGCTCCTTATTCACAGTGATTTAATTTTTTGAATCCGTGCCAAATATTGGATAATTGTTGTTTATGCAATCTGTGAACAAGTCCATTTAATGCCTAAACATGCGTACGATGGCTTTCACCCAAAATTAACAGACTTTTGAGATTAAGTTTAAACACAATTTTATTAAATTTTAAAACTAATACATTGGTAAATGCTGAATAACTTTCTTGACACTACACTATAGCAAATGCTGTGTTATTAGAGAATGAATAACAGTAACTATAGTAGTTGTTTTAATATGTATCGCGTCGTGAGAAAACCTGCCTGATTGAAATTTACGACGTCATCAAGAAAATGATGTCAAAGATTTCCGCTTAAATTTTGTACTGTTTTTACTGAAGCAAGTTTACAGTTAAGTGAATGTATACAGAAACAACAAAGGCAATAACTCTTACTTAAGAAAGTGTAGGGTTATGGTTCTTGTGCATGACTCTTCGTCCCATTGATTTCTACTCACCCATTAAGTTTCATGTTGAAATCTTTATCGTATCTGAGATATAGCCCTGAAAATTGACATCATACAAAAACAACAAAGGGTAATAACTCTTAGTTACGAAAGTGAAGGGACATGGTTCTTAAGCATGGCACGTCTCCTCATTGATGTTAATACACTAATGAAGTTTCGTGTTGAAGTATTGAATGGTATCTACGATATAGCGCTGAAAAGTTACATCACACAAAAAAGGGCATTCACTCTTATTTAAGAAAGTGTATGGTTATTGGTTTATGCATTGCACTTTTCCTCATTGATAATTATACACCCATGAAGTTTGATGTTGATATCTTATATAGTTTCTGAGATGTAGCCCTGAAGAGTTTTGTGACGGACGGACTGACGGAAGGACGGACAACGCCAATTATATATCCCTTCGTCTTTGGCGGGGGATAACAATACATAAAACCAAGCAAGTCAGATTTATGCCCTTCGATGTTTATAATAGTTTCAAGAAAATCACGTGCAATCAATAAAATAAAACTACCTTATTGCTCTCACGGACTACGCTGAAAGTAAGGCATGTCAATGACACATTTGTATGAACCAAGTTGTGTTCTAAGCTGATACGTCATGCATCTAACCTTTGGGAATTATCAACGTTTGAAATGACAAGCGCCTTTATTAATTCAAGCACGATATTGTCGATTGACAGATATATTTCAATCAAGAAAAGCAAATACCACACCTATGAGCTTTTGCTTTTAGTTAATGGGTATCGAATTTCGAAACCATTACGGAAAGCAATTTCCTATGATGATATAGAATAATCAAACGTCTTTTTCCATGGGTATGCTCCACTCATTTATAGATTATAAACGATTTACTAGTTAATACTTAATGGTGTGCATTTCGTTGATCTTCATACCTTAAGTCGTTTAAACCGCATGAAAATGTATACTACTGAATGCCTTAAATAAGCATGTTATTTCAGTGAATGTCATGAGTTTAAAGCCACACACCTTATTTGGCATAGTAAATTTAAGTATAAACAAGAAACATATTTTATCTATGCAGATTAGAATATATCTGGTGGTTACAAGGTAGAAATTCGTCTTTTTTGCGCTTTAAAACATACAAATATTCGCGTTTGTTGAAATGGACGTAAAGGTATAGAAATCGTACTTTCGGTTTTAAAAGCGGTACCGTTTGAAAAATAATAAATTACTTGCTAACTAGGCTATAGATTTAATTTAGATTGCATACATCTCAACCACCTGTCAAATTTCATAAAGATATGTTGTTTTATAACACATGGTTGGTTATTACAAAACTTTAGAAGCGATTTTCTCAAAATCACTTTTTTGGACTTTCGTGCATTTAGAATTAGTGCGACACGCTAAAGGTCAACTGTGTTAAAAATACTTAAAACATCTTCTCTTTTGAAACCGCACATGCCAGAGGTTTGTGACACATAGGAGTTAAGTATAATGTTTGTTTAAATCTTGCTTTTGATGTTAAAACTTGCAACGGCCCTTGGGTCACATGATTTTGGTAGACACATATAAATATATATAACTGTTTGAAATTCTTGTCTGAAACAACAACAACGAACGGTCACATGTTTCGCAAGCGGCATCATATAGTAGGAAACTAAAATATTTGTTCGAATCATGTTCCTTCAGTTAAAATTGACAATGTCTGTGGTTGTGGGGGTTAAATAATTTATATTGAGTTATATAGCATTATAACTATAATAACTGCACTGAAACCGGAATGCACGAAGCTTTCGTATGTAGCATGTGACGTCATGTTGTGGCCCTTTAAAAAGATTGTTGAATTCATGTCCCTGGTTCGCAATCGGCAACGCCTCATTGTACATATAATTGATTTAGGGCCATCTTCGCCCTGCAAACAAAGTTTTAGAATTGTTTAAAGGTAAGATATTGATGAAAAAGAATAATAATTCAGGTATGAAAACTAAATGCGTATTACACATTTTACGAATACAACAAAAACAAAACGCCGTTTAAACTATAAGCCTACATATTTTCAACCCAAATAGAAGACATACTATATACGTCTCAATTATAATTTACTTACAACCAACAGCCATGTATTTATCTAATCTTTGCGTTCATCCGTCGTGGTTATCTTGAGCCCATGCTGATATATACCAAGATGTGACACATACCGAGTTTTAATCACCAGCACACGTACAGTGGGATCTGGATACCAATTGTTGTGTTCATATATATATACATGTGTTTGTAAGTACACAGGCAAATTTGACGAAGGACTAAAAGACAAGGACTAAACATGCCGACGATGTGGCATAACTTATTGTTGGTGTTGTTCACGTTTTCGTTTCAAAGCAGCGACGCTTGCTGCTCGCCAAAACAGTGGAGTGCGTCTATTATTGACACAGTTGGTAAGTTGATTATAAGTACTCTATAATCATCACAGGCGTTTAGTATAATCGTCATTTTTACTATTGCAGAGGATTGTATATATTTGAAATTCGAGCACAGAGAAATTACGGACACTCTCTCACGTCATTTTTTTTGTCTTACGACGGGAAATAAACTAGTATTTGTGTCTTTAGAACTTGGCATTTCCTAACAAGTGGAAAGAATGTGGCTATTTGAAACAAAGTTTAATGTCCCGTCAGAGTAAAGTCACATTTACAAGAAATCTGATTAAGCTTGAATACTCTTTCAAATTCTTTTTATTTATTAAAAATAAGTTTTGCGCATTGTTCGTCTTATTGAACAATTGCCCCCCCCACACACACATACAAATGATACTCATCATTCAACAATGGATAACATAAATATAAATGAATATAATACAACTTATAATTTTGAATACAATCAATCAAAGTATACAAGGCCACTGATTACAAACATGTATATCGTCCGTGTACAGTTATCTTTCCGTATGAATGATCTTGCAGGTAGTTAAACAAGGGAGCGAACTGTGCAATTTCCATCTCAAAAGCGATAAATGGTACTTAAGACTACGACAAATCCCGCCTTTTTAAATTAAAGTTACACGGCCATTTACATACACCGTACGATGGGATACATAGTAAGTAAATAAATATGGGGCGATAGCGAAGATTGAGCGAAGATTGAGCCCTCCTTGAAGTAACTCCCCTGTATCACACCGTGCGAAATCAGTTAGAAACCGTGTAAGGAATTTATCTTATCGAATACAATTCTTTCCCCTGCATAAAGTTGATAACAGACGACAAGTAGGCTACATGGTGTTTTATACCGTGGTTAAGTTTACTTCAATTACGTCATTTAAGGTTAGTAATGTTTGAAAAAAGGAAACAAATTAAGATAAGCTTTGGTTAAACAATGCATATGGATAACCGGCGTTCTTTAATAGTGTCTTGTTCAATGATAATAGCACTCTAATCATGAATACGAAATTTTACTATGCCACAAAATCATGTTTTCTACGGTTCGATAATGAATTAACTTTAATTTAAATAACAACGCCGAAAAATGTCTGTCTGTAAGCTACATACACATACAATTTCAGAAAATAGCTCTATCCAGGCTCAAGTTATTTAGAGGAAACTGTTGTCCTATTTCAATTTACAGAGGCTTTGAGCTTGCCCGAATGGCCCAAACTACAATCCAAAGCTAGGTCGGCGTGTAATCTACCTACACAACTTGTTTAAGTGGAAACCCTCTAGCCCAATTCTAGTTACTCTTTTGGAGTAACAGTGATCTTGTTCTCGACTCAACTGGCCCCATATACGATTCCAAGCTGGGTTTATATGGTATCTATCAGTACACAAAGGTTCGGTGCGATCACTTCATCCAAACACAAGTTCTTAAAACGGAAAACGTTATGTTATTATTAATAGCATGGACTTTGACACTGACCCGATCATTCAAAACATAATCCAAAGATAGTTCTCCATTAAAGCATGCTTAAAGTGTATTTAAGATTTGTCGATGCACACGACCGGTTACCACAGCCCGCCCGATTCCATACACAAATCTATAAACCAGACTTTTCAACTTCGTTTAAATCCGGTTAATCACAGTTGCAAACGATTGTTCTTTGTCGAGATTATTAAATGACATTCAATTAAATTAGAGAGTACGTATAGCTTGACGAAACAATTATAATTACATGTAGTTTTTAGAACATTTTATCATAAATCAATTGTATAAAGCAGATGCCAAAAATGTGAGTGCACAACAAGTAGTTATCCACGACACGGGGTGTCTTTTGAAAAGTCTAAAAATGTATCCCACAGTAGAACGGATTAATGTTACATAATTAATTTGTCTTTAAGCTTAATCGTACAACTCACTCCATTTAGGTATTTATTTAATTCTAGCTTTAGAGTACAATAAACCTCGTAAAGATGTCTTACAGTTGCATTTAATATATACTTAAAATGTCTTGTTATGCATTATTTTAATTACACGTGTTTAAGAATAAAGGGATTTATTTTTGATACGCGGTCATAACTCTCGTCGCGACTATATAACCAACGGTAAGTGGATAGAAGGAGGAAGTTTTATCATATTGCCATATGACGAAATAGATCACCACAAACACCGTATAATACAAGAAGCGTCTAATTGACGATGTATGTTTTTTTAGTTAACGATCATGAATATAAATATATTTGACAGTGATTTGTTTTCAGAGAAGTTGTTTTTTCGGTACATTTTTTTTTCAATCAAAATGAAGTTTTTACTTATAAATATCATGGCCACACGCTAACTATCTGTATTCCAAATCACACAAAGAATATACAAAACTCGATGTTATTGATAATAACGTATGGTATTTATTTTATTTTCTTCACTATGTTTCAAATATCTCAAAAGCGATTCAATTCATATAACATTAAACATATTAATGCTGATTTAAATATGTGAAAACATTGCATGAAATTATGTAAAAGCTCTTCCTAGCTTTGTGAAAGAAACACACATAATATGCTTACAAAAACGTTTTTTTTTTTTTGCAATAAAGTACCAAGCGATTAAAAAAGGTTCAAAATCTGAAATGCAAATATTTTCTCTGATTATGTCACCAGTGACAATATCCTTTAAATGAAAATCATGTCTCTTATCAATATTGAACTCACTATCGTTATATAAATATACCTGTTACTAGTGTAATTATATCTACAGAATAAATATAAAGTATACAACTTATCTCATAATTCGTTAACATTACAATGTAATATAAAATTATAATTAATAAATCACGTACAGTATGCTTTTAGTCGAATTGAAACGCCTGTACTGGAATATTTAAAACAAAGGAAAGCAACCGAACTGTCCGAACTGTTCGATATTTACATTTTCCCCTCATTTGCTTTGTTGCTTTTAACGCCATGGTCAATTCTATCGTATATTCGGATTTTTTTTCTGTTGCATATTTACCTACTTACATGTCGCTCAGTGGAAAAAATAATTGGTGTTCGAACATGCATCAAACATATTGTAAGATACATCAGGTATACTATAAATATCAGTTGGCAAAATGACATTGTCACCATGTTCTATTCTATCAAGGAAGATACCCATTTGGGTTTGCATGCCCCATTGACGTATGATTTTATTGCTCTAAACATGTATCGCTCTGCGATTATGTGACATTGACAATTTTCATTTACGTATATGCATCATGGGAATGAAGAAGACATAAATTCCCGCCGTTTCCTTATCACTATTTAATGGTTCATGTGATATTTTCCCGAACGTTTAATGATCCTCTTATTCGTATATAACGATTTGTATCGCTCTATGTCAATTAGCTTAATATTAATCTTAACACAATTCTTAAAACGAATCCATCCTGATGAATTAATGAGAATATGACACCATTAGTGGTTGACACTCAGTAGATCTGATTGCTTGTCATGAACGTTTATGACATTCTTGCTTCTGGAAAACAAAATAAGTATCAGTAACCCCATAGTTTAATCGCAAATGCAAATTAACAATTATTACCGTAGGTTGATGCCCTATTATCTGTTTATTTGTTAGCGTCTTTTTTCACAAACGTGATATTTCTCTGATAGCTTGAATGTTCAAGAGATGAATGAAATGGACCAATGCAAAATCGCCATCAGAATCTAGGATATTGTTCACCTTTCTTCATGACTTGGAAAGGGTATTTACATTTAAATCGTAAAGTAAGGCACACTGAAAGAGTTTTTCTTTGGTCATTTGTATCCAAATTTGGATACGATATCTACTGCTATATTTGGTGTGACTTATATGAACGTTATTTCTTATGTTGTTTATTGATTTAGAAGATGAATACCATTTTATATGTATATGCCGCAGCTTCACTGATTAAATAAAAAGATATATTAGCCGTATACTTCATATTAACCCATTTGTGTATAAATTCCACAATGTATTAGTTTCATTTGACAAAACAGTTATTTTTAAAGCATGTAAATATATCAAAGAAGCTTTTGTTATAAGAAAAACGACTCTTAATAAAACTGTTTAATACATGTCAGTACCGCCTTGACACCACCTTTGTGCTCTTGCCATGTATTTTGTTTATTTGTCTGTCTGTCTGTCTTTATGTCTGTCTGTCTGTCTTTATTTTTGTCTGTCTGTCCGTCTAAAAACCAGTTTCTTAGTTTTGCATTCTGATTTCCGATTATATTAAACAGGTTTTGATATATTTTAATTAAAAAAAAACAATGATATAAAACATATTCTAGTGATCGGGGGGTAAATGTGAAAGTCGGCTGAAGTATCAATATGAAATTATTAACCCATACCTTCACCTTTCTCTCTGTTCGCGGATTGCAGGGGAGTACAACTCAGGCACAGACAGTGCATCGCTAGCCTATGCGTCGCGGAGATATTTCTATGACGGCGCCACAGGCAGTATTGCCTATTTCGAAGACTCGTCTAACACAACGTTTCACAGCAAGTCATCCACGCACGTGATAACCAACTATCAACAGGTGCCGTTACTATACTTGCACATCTCTCCGATGTAAACAGTTAATGTGATAGACATATTATACAACGCCTGAAAAGGTAGTAGGCAGGTAGCATTAATTATTGTGCTCCATGCCTTAGTTGTTTGCGCACAAAGGGTAGGGAGGGGGTTATTAATTAGTCTGAACCAAGCCTATCTGAGTTATTTTTTCTGAGTTGATGATACGACAATTTGCATATTGGGATTGTGGACATTGTGTTATGTTATTTCTTACTTTTTATAGAAGACAAACAATATATTTATGAGTTGCAAAGTACATTGATGCAGTTAACTAGTTGGCATACGTCTATTGCGCCTATTGGCATGGAACTGTATATGGTATAGATCCATATACATCACGGCGGTCTGTTTTCCAAGTCACTATTCTAAGGTTAGCTGCTTTATCACTACTAAATGCACCAATCAGTATCTGAAAACTACCCTACATAAAAAGAGGTAGAGAAAATGTCCGTAGGAAGGATTTCCTGACCAATCACCAAACAAATTATGTGGCCTTGTCGATAATCGAACACGCGACTCACGGATTCGTATCCCAGTGCTCGAAAACTGAGCTAGCTGACCCGACAAAACAAGGGTGAAAATGCGACCGAAAATGTCATGTTTGTGATATATTTGGTCGAAAATGAAACATGAATCAAACGAATATTGTACATAGATTGTGATATATTTGTGTTGCTTAACATTGTATAAGAGCACCAAAACTAATAAGTAACGCCTTAAAGTGGACAATAAATCAAAAATGAAAAATAATTCATCACATGTTTTAATCTGTTTTGCATATAAGATATTATTGGAATTCATTTCCTGGAAAAAGATAAGAAGAAATTATGTTTTATTTTCATTCACATGTAAGACAAATGATGTAGTACACTATTGCGTCGTTTTTCTTTTTGATCTTTCCGTTCAATACCCGAGCTTTAGACAATAGGCAATGCCTTACCGTGTTGTGTTGCCCCGCACTTTGGTGTCAACCCTGCTTCGGTTGCCAACACGTTATGATACGTGCGTTATGGTATTGCACAACAAATGGGCGATTCTGGTTGTAATGAAGATGATGATGACGACATCTATGATGAGGATTGTACTATGAGAACGATTTAAAACGATGATCATGGTGGGAGCGGTGGTGATAGCGGTACTGATGATGATGATGATGATGGTGGTGATGATGATGATGATGATGATTATGATGATGATTGTGATGATGATGATGTTGATGCAGATGATGATGATGATGATGATGATAATGATGATGATGATGATGATGATGATGATTTATTACTTGTTTTTTTGGTGTGCTGTCAAACGTAAAGATAAATAATGAATCGATGTATGCATAGATTTATGTTTTTATTATATTCCCAATCATCTTTGTGAATCAGGGTCGGCGATATACTGTAATAGGAACCAACTGCACTGTTGACGTAATTAAAACACCAATGCCGTCTACATGTATACCAGGTAAGGTAAAATGTTCTTGTTGAGCCCTTTTTTTTTACAGATAATGGCGGAAATCTTAGCTTAAATTGTTATAAAGTGCATATACATTATTGACATTATACACACGTAACAAGAAGCACAATTACTTCTCTAAAACCTCAATGTCTAAATGTGTTATATGTGGCATGTAACATGGGCAAAATATATCTGTATATGTCTTGTAACTACAAGGATGTACACGGATATGATAATGAAATCAACAAATACATATGTCCTCAGTAACTTGATTTATATAGAAACCGTGTGAAGCAATTGCGCGAAAACAAAGATGTATGCTTGTGAAATATATCTATTTTTTAAAGTTTAAATAACGGTAGTAGAAAGATAAATTAGAAGACTCACTTTCAAATCATTGTTTCTTCATTTAGTCACTACATTATAGTTACGTTATTGATAGTGCAACTTCAAGAATAGATCATGTTAAGAATAAGCAATAAATTAACATACCTGTGATGAACGCTTAGATATCCAATTGCCCACATATGTTACTATATTTCTCTGTTTTAGACAATGCAACTCATTTAGGACGACACAATTACCCGGCTGGAGTGCAAGTCGACATGTGGTTCTGGGAAGGCAAGGGCGAAGAAGGAGGTCGTCGACTTGGGGTGACTATAGACACGTGCTTGCCATTGACGGAGGCCAATTTGTCCACTAGGTCAGAGAACGGTAGGTGCATATTAACAATTCAGAATAACCTTGCTAAACTATCAACGCATAAGACCGAATGCAATAATTGGTGACGATATTAACACAAATCCACTATATATTTGTCAGTAGATAAAAAGACAAAGAGCCATAATTATTCCAATCGTGGTCGCAGTCACTATAACTGTCTTAACGATCTTCTAATCATTACGATCAATGACCTTGAAAGAGTTTGAAAGGACTGACGGACGAACGGACAAAAACAATTCCTAATGCCTCCAACGCCGTAGGCCATACAAATGTTCATGTACATTTATGCTATTGATAGATGAACAAACAAATCGTTCCTTACTTATTTGTTCTATAAGTATACACACATCTTTCAGTACATGCCAATAACTTCGACATTTTCAAAGATGTATATTTTAATTTCTCATATTATGAAGCGGAAATCGAATAAACGTCAACGTATTATGTTCTATAACTGATAAAAAATACTTTTAAAAAGTACAACTGCACGCAGAATATCATTAAACACATCTTTCGGTAATGCGTTGCTTCAACTAATTACACGTTAATGCTATAAACATGGCTTATAGTTATTTGTAGAAACTTTAGAATCAGTTTTCGTAAATTATAAATGAACGTGGGTACATAAACTGCTTTCTTACAGCTTGATAATTAATTGTGCATGTAAACAACATTTTAAACAGAACATTCCAAAAACGTGTAGCAGAGATATGGTGCAGTACGATGGTTGTTTAACATGCATCTCCATCTTTGCGTTGACCTTTATAAACTGTGTCACAAAGTTTAATTGTGTTTCGAATGGCATTTTCATCTGACTAAAATACCTTTGGCCTTACTTGCGATCGGCCTTCACAATAAACCAGTGACGCTTGTCCTGGTGTCGTGTTGTTATTTGATAAGTAGTTCTACCTTATCAATTGTGTTTCCAACACATTATATAACATATTCATAGAGGGATTTCCATTGAAATAGCCTAGTAATCGTAAACCATATACATTAGGGAGATCTTTAATAACTGTCATTTAAAAAAACGCTATTTTACATGAAGGTATAAGTATAGTACCGTATCCTTAAATCAACAGTATTAATTCATATTTACACATTTAACGTACGAATACACTAAATCATAAATACAAAATACGTTTCAAATGTAATTTTTATTGTTATTTATTATTACAAATAGAACGAACTTAATGATAAGTACAATGATAAATTAATTAAATTAATAGACCATGAATAACACAACATATTTAAACTATTATATTTTAAAAGATGCTAATGTACACATAACATTTGCACATGAGGCGTTTACAAATTACGACCTCTAGTTGTATTGGGAATTGCAAAAGTAAATAACATGTATTATGTTTTATCATGGAATTTGTTGTCTCAAGTAAAATGATTGAAAAAATAAATAAAACCAAACAAAAATGTATACTTGTAGTTTTAAAGCAAATATATTGCCCATACAACTATAACCATGATGGAAAGGATGATATTTTCCTTGTCATAACTTTAATGTTTTTGTTTCATTTGGATATTGAAGGGTGTAATTGTCATTCAAACGTGTGCTGAAATTCAGAAAATGAACTAATAAAATAGCGATATAACAATGTGTTTTATTTAAGGACTTAAAATATGTTCTATATCTTTCAGACTTCATTCTGCGCACAAGCTCGTACCAAAACGTGACAGTGGGGATATCGGATCCGACCGCATTCATTGTACCAACTATCTGCAAAACAGATGCATAACAACATGAAATTACTGCTGCCAGTAATGTTTCTTAGACGTGAATTAAAACAATTACTACATAACGATGTTTAGAATTATTTTCAGTAAAGTGCATACATGTTTTTAAAACCTTAAACTGGCTTTTCTGGTATACGTGATTAAACAATAATCCCTCTTTTCTTCATGGTTTAATACACTTCTAATAGTTAAATCTCGGAAAGCGTTGTTCAATTATTAGCATTTATCAATTAACCATCATTACATTCAAAATAAGTATTATTATCCCACAACATTTTATGATTTATTAGTTTTGCCCCATTTGCATTATCTACGTTTTATGTATAAAATATATACAATAAATTCTTTACGAAAATGACATCACACAGATCCAGGTTAAGGTATGAAACATTTCTGCATTTTAAATAGGTTTTGGTAAGAAGATTTGACAATTCACCGTTGTCAATCATTTGATTATTTTTACGTAAATAATAATTTCGATTTTTATGGCATCTGCAGACATTATTTATTATATTGGATCATTTAACCAAAATTAAAGCGCAATATGTGAATGCAGTTTTTCGAATTATTAGTTAAACCGATACAAAAACGTGTATGCTATTTCGCGCTGATGTCAAAGTAGATGCGACATAGACAAGGTGTCTCACTATAAATGGCAACTAAGGCATACTTTCCTGGAGAGTTCACCCGTTATTTTCTTGTCGCCGCGTTCCGATATTACGCATACAGTGATCACTTCAATAATCACAAAGCTATTTCGATAGCACCGATGTTAGAAGTTCAAACGGAGGCGGCGTTTGAATAGAATCACGGCCCTATATAAGACACTAGCACGGATACATTTGTAATGTCAACACAGGTCTTACATACGATCGCAATAAGATGGATTTTAGTAGAACATACAAAGTGTTAATCTTGTTAACTAACGCCATGCTTCTAGTACTTTCACAGCAAGTGGGATTCATGGAAATATTCCAATGTTCGAACTGTACAAACAGGCCATGCCCAGGGTTAAAACAAGGTTGTGAACTAGTTACGGAGCCCGGTGTTTGTGCATGTTGTATGTCTTGTGCACGCATGGATGGACAGACATGTGGGCTTACCACTGGTAAGTGTGGACGGGGCCTCAGTTGCAGACCTCCACGCGGGGACCCGGAGCCTTTAATGGCAATCGTAGTTGGACGTGGTGTTTGTGTTTCGAATGCATATTTGAGACGTCGGTCATAGCGTTTAGAGTATTAATAACGTCTTATAAGTTTAAACGGTGAGTATTTAAGACGCATTTTTAAGATTTTTTATTTAATGTTTTACACGTGTAATCATGCTAATGTCAAACATGACTCCTATTCAAACATATCCTATACACGCATACATATGGCGAATATATCAGAGAAATTGGTTCATGCAAAACCTTGCATATAGCACACTTATTGACATTTGCTGTGCGCGTTAATTGTTATTTGATTAATGAAGTTCGCATGCATTATAGACGATGGATGAATTACAATCTTTATAATGTGCATTTGTTTCTAAATAAGTAAAGAACAGTTTACGCCCTGATTCGATTGATGTCCCATGTATATTGCTTGTTTGCATATAAAGTTACACGTAAAAACTATACAAAATTATTATTATTTTATTCAAGTATACAGAATATACACTAAGGGCAACATAACAATGCAAGATTATTTAGTAAATTATAAACTTCCGGAAATATTAACAATAGGGATTTGCAAAAAAATAATAATGAATGGAACAAGAAACCGTACTTGACATCACCTGCTGAGTAAAACGTGCATGAATAATTGATTTTAAATAGGTTCTTATGTAGCGACCAGAAAAGCCTTTGCTCGGATTTCATTGAACCTAATATAAATAACTTGAAAAATAAACATAGTGTCAAGGGAATGGTGTGGCTAATTGTAAATTCTGCTCGAAGGTATCTTATTTTCGCAAAGAACGACTTTAAGTATAGACACATTAATTATTTATTGTTGTAGTCTATATTTACATTTCTTGGCTAAAGTTCTGAACTCATTACTTCGACTCACTCATGTATTCTCTATATATTATTTTATAACTTAATTTCAACAAACTATAAAATTATAGTGTTCGTTTTAGTGTCAACGAACGAAATGATCAATTATGAATTTATATTTCAGGGATAAAAATAGTACATGGTTGCAATATCTGTGTTCGTTTTTAAATTTAAGAACAGTGTGCAATTAATTTCGACGCGATACAACCTTTAACTGAATATGCAATTGACTTCATTGACAAAATGTTTTGGGCAACAGTAAACTGTATCTGCAAATGCATAAAAGTGTAAAGAGATTAGTTTGTAGATCTTCTGCAACACATGTATTCACGTAAGAAGTTATCGGCACGCTTAATTGAAAATTAAAATTGGTGTATATTTGAAAAGAATGCAAAAAAATTCCTAGATGAAGGTGACTATTATATTTTAAAGCATAGGAATTAACAACACACCACCTTGTTAATCTTTTTACTAGATTGTTGTTTGCTAAACATTCGCTATTTACCCTCATCAGGCGTTCATTGTCGAAATCATCCCACAACAACATTTGTTTCAGCCTCACCACGATACGATTTTTAATGTTTTTTTTCCATTTTCAAATTATTACAGAGAAAATTAGAAATTAAGATGTGTTAATTCACAGATTATTGTCGAATGGATGTACGTTGTGCTCGTCATGAGAACCCAAATAAACATCCAGTGCTAGTAGACTGGCTGTATGACGTTAAACTAACTGTACCGAAATAAGATACAAACTAAAAAAGTATTTCCTACTATTCGTTAAATACGGCATCTAACAGGTAACCATAATTTGAATAAGAAATACTTTTTTGGTTAACAAAATGATTTTCTTGTATTTTCAGTGTCGTGGCGGATAGTGCCAGCGTAGATATACCGAAGAGCCGTTGTTCGGATTTCTGTGCTGCGAATCGTGCCTCCCAAGGTTCAAAACAGACACTACATATACAGCTTTTATCATCGAACACGTTTGTCATTTTCGATAAATCGAAATCAGTTATTTTTTGTGATATATGCTGTTACAATAAATAACCAAACATTATTATTAGAATTCATAGTCTTAAGTATTGAAAATCAATTAGCAAGCTCATACGTTCTTTAAACTCTGATTAAGAATAGCTTTGGCTATGGCCGTTATCAGTAAATCCGTACCGTCACATATTTTTAAATCTCATGTCTACGTGTCACTGTTTTATTAACGTTTAGTGTTTCACAATAATCAGACATTTTTTATAAAAAAGTGTTGCATTAACCTTACATGTGTCATCATTTGCATATCAAAATTATGAAATTCCATGAATAGTAATAGGAGATAAATCTGCCGTTCGTTTATTTAAGGTGAGTAACCAAGTCCCTTTAAAATAGAGGACAGCCAACGTGAGATATAATATGTGTCATTTGAGTTTTAACATGAATCAGTTTTGAGGACATATGGAATGATGGGCGGACTGACGAAAATGCAGATCGACAGAGGGATCTTAGGCAACATAATGTCGAATGTGTCGAAATAATTATTGGATGGACTAAAGTCAAAGTACCCTTGGCAACATAAAGTCGAATGTGTCGAAATAATTAGTGGATGGACTGAAGTCAAAGTTACCTTGTCCGTTTGACATTCATGACATGTAATTGTACTGAAAGATGATTTCATGTCCTTCTTCGTCACACATCATCCCACAAAAAATGCAAATGCATCATATTTCGAATTTTTGCCAAATCAAAACATCTGTATGATTGAACATTACTTTAAGGAAATAAAGTGTCAAGCATTGACTTGATGACAATAAAAATGCCATATGTAAAACATTATGTTTGCTATATAAATGCAACACCTGCTTCTTTGAATGACATATGCTAATGCGGTTACGCTGTCATTTATTGTTTCCATATTTTGTTTATTTATTTATTATTTATTTGTTGTATTTATCTATTTATTTTGTAGTTATGTATTTATTACCGTCATGTTACTAATTGATCTTCATTCTTAAACCGAACCATCGATGTTTTTTGTTTTGAAGGTTAGATGGTGTTCATAACTTTATTTAAATTTAAATGTGTACTTCTAAAGAATGTAAAGCTTTTTAAGTATTCATGCGGATGCATACTGTGAAGTCTGGAATGCGCACCGAATTGTATACGATTTTGTTTTATAAAGAATCTACAGATTTAACAGAGATTGACATCTATGACTTAAAGGCGGATAAATATAACCATACATTTCTCACTCACTCTAAAAACAATCAATTTTAAAAAGTGAACTGTAACGCAAACCTTCACACATATTATTTTCCCGTAGAAATCATTTTACGATGGAAAATCTGCAGTTCGCAGGTAGCATAAACAAGAATGAGGTGGTACATCGGGTAACTCTTACTTATGGTTCGTTTGTATGATATGTTAAAAGACATAAAGTAACTGTTTTGCTAGGAAACGGACTCAAATATGTCTCAATAATCCCTAAACCCTACCATCAGGCTACAATGAATGGGCTAAAATAAGTCGTAAAAAGGATTCCATTGCGCACATGAAGGGACAGGTGGCAAACACGCCCATTGATACAATAACGCATTGTTCTTAGGAAATTACATTTTTTTCGAATTTCTCATGATATTAACTTGTGCATAATTGATGATTGTGGCTGCAATCGTTTTATTCTCGGCACCATCCAAGCCATGGGCACGGGCAACACTGTGCTTTCGTCACTGAATCCATTTCCGGACGTTAGAAGTGATTATTGCAAAATTATGTTGTGTCAAACGTATAGGCACAATTGTATCAATCCGTACACCATTTATCTGGTCACGTTCGCGGTGGTTATCTCAGATGACCCGTCGGTATATATACATAAGGTGATGGGTTGATCACGAACTATTATATAAACGCACATCCTTCCCGAGTATTAATATGTAGCAAAAGGGTTGCTATTTACCATGATTTGCAATACATTATGCGAGTCAGTTTTCAGTNCAACACATGTATTCACGTAAGAAGTTATCGGCACGCTTAAATGAAAATTAAAATTGGTGTATATTTGAAAAGAATGCAAAAACATTCCTAGTTGAAGGTGACTATTATATTTTAAAGCATAGGAATTAACAACACACTACCTTGTTAATCTTTTTACTAGATTGTTGTTTGCTAAACATTCGCTATTTACCCTCATCAGGCGTTCATTGATATCATCCCACAATAACATTTGTTTCAACCTCACCACGATACGATTTTTAATGTTGTTTTTCCATTTTCAAATTTATAAAAGAGAAATTAAGATGTGTTAATTCACAGATTATTGTCGAATGGATGTACGTTGTGCTCGTCATGAGAACGCAAATAAACATCCAGTGCTAGTGGACTGGGTGTATCAAGTCAAACTAACTGTACCGAAATAAGATACAAACTAAAAAAGTATTTCCTACCATTCGTTAAATACGGCATCTAACAGGTAACCATAATTTGAATAAGAAATACTTTTTTGGTTAACACAATGATTTTCTTGTATTTTCAGTGTCGTGGCGGATAGTGCCAGCGCAGATATACCGAAGAGCCGTTGTTCGGATTTCTGTGCTGCGAATCATGCCTCCCGAGGTTCAAAACAGACACTTCATATACAGCTTTTATCATCGAACACGTTTGTCATTTTCGATAAATCGAAATCCGTTATTTTTTTGTGATATATGCTGTTACAATAAATAACCAAACATTATTATTTGAATTCATAGTCTAAAGTATTGAAAATCAAGTAGCAAGCTCATACTTTCGGTAAACTCTGATTAAGAATAGCTTTGGCTATGGCCTTTATCAGTAAATCCGTACCGTCACATATTTAAATTTCATGTCAACGTGTCACTGTATTATTAACGTTTAGTGTTTCACAATAATCAGACATTCTTTTATAAAAAAGTGGTGCATTAACCTAACATGTGTCATCATTTGCATATCAGAATTATGAAATTCCATGAATAGTAATAGGAGATAAATCTGCCGTTCGTTTAATTAAGGTGAGTAACCAAGTCCCTTTAAAATAGAGGACAGCCAACGTGAGATATAATATGTGTCATTTGAGTTTTGAAATAATTAGTGGATGGACTGAAGTCAAAGTTACCTTGTCCGTTTGACATTCATGACATGTAATTGTACTGAATTTTTACATGTACTGAAAGATGATTTCATGTCCTTCTTCGTCACACATCATCCCACAAAAATGCAAATGCATCATATTCCGATTTTTGCCAAATCAAAACATCTGTATGATTGAACATTACTTTAAGGCAATAAAGTGTCAAGCATTGAATTATGACAATAAAAATGCCATATGTAAAACATTATGTTTGCTTTATAAATGCAACACCTGCTTCTTTGTATGACATATTATAATGCGGTTACGCTGTCCTTCATTGTTTCCATATTTTGTTTGTTTATTAATTTATTATTTATTCGTTGTATTTATCTATTTATTTTGTATTTATGTATTTATTACCGTCATGTTACTAATTGATCTTCATTCTTTAACCGATCCATCGATGTTTTTTGTTTCAAAGGTTAGATGGTGTTCATAACTTTATTTAAATTTAAATGTGTACTTCTAAAGAATGTTAACCCTTTACTGAATTTGTTTTTTGATAACTGTTGAGCTTTTTAAGTATTCATGCGGATGCATACTGTGAAGTCTGGAATGCGCACCGATTTGTATACGATTTTGTTTTATAAAGAATCTACAGATTTAACAGAGATTGACATCTATGACTTAAAGGCGGATAAATATAACCATATATTTCTCAATCACTCTAAAAAAATTCAATTTTAAAAAGTGAGCTGTAACGCAAACCTCCACACATATTATTTTCCCGTAGAAATCATTATACGATGGAAAATCTGCAGTTCGCAGGTAGCATAAACAAGAATGAGGTGGTACATCGGGTAACTCTTACTAATGGTTCGTTTTTATGATATTTTTAAAGACATAAAGTAACTGTTTTGCTAGGAAACGGACTCAAATATGTCTCAATAATCCCTAAACCCTACCATCAGGCTACAATAAATGGGCTTAAATAAGTCGTAAAAAGCATACCATTGCGCACATGAAGGGACAGGTGGCAAACACGCCCATTGATACAAGAACGCATTGTTCTTGGGAAATTACATTTATTTCGAATTTCTCATGATATTAACCTGTGCATAATTGATGATTGTGGCTGCAATTGTTTTATTCTCGGCACCATCCAAGCCATGGGCACGGGCAACACTGTGCTTTCGTCACTGAATCCATTTCCGGACGTTAAAAGTGATTATTGCAAACTTCTGTTGTGTCAAACGTATAGGCACAATTGAATCAACCCGTACACCATTTATCTGGTCACGTCCGCGGTGGTTATCTCAGATGACCCGTCGGTATATATATATAAGGTGATGGGTTGATCACGAACTATTATATAAACGCACATCCTTCCCAAGTATTAATATGTAGCAAAAGGGTTGATATTTATCATGATTTGCAATACATTATGCGAGTCAGTTTTCAGTTGTNTTTTTAGCGATTTTTTACCGATTAATCGCGGAACACAATCGCTAACTGTACTGTAATTTAATAGCAGTTGTTTAATAAACTTGCATGTATGACTTATTTTTTTTGAAAACAAAGTAAAAAAAGTATTAAATGAAACAATAACAAACTAAAAACCATGCGTGAACTCACGTCATTATTATTTTACTACTGGTTGTCCTTTAAAGACGTATAAATGTCTGTAGATTTTGAACGATACATCCTCTACGCCAGCAGTGGTCTATGGTGTACGGAAATGATATCAGGCTATTGTTAAGACAGTTAGAACATCCGACTACTGCGTTTAAAAACTCTCATATTACGAAAAGGAAAATTCTTGTTGGAATACAAAATTCGATCTGCTAAATCTTCGGCTCAAAATAAAGTAGTTCACTTCGTTAAATGTCGAACAATAAGGTTTGTGCAGCTCATGTGAAAACATTCTGGCACAAACACTGTTAAATTTACTTACCAGGTAAATATATTTCACATGAAATTGCTATGATGTGGTATTGACAAAAAAATAAGTTTGTTTATTGTGTTCGGACTTTTTACGTAATGTTTTTGATATGTTAGATTTTTACCATGTCTTCTTAAATACAAAGATAGTGAATAACTTAAATTATTTATTTGCATATATCAATTGATATAATACTATGCTTTTCATGGTAAACAGTTAACAGCCGAGTATAACTGTAAATGTGTTTAAATGTTCAACTAACCCGAATGATTTAGAATCGCTTCGTTTTGTACGTGGGAAGAATGGAAAGCACAACGCATGTGCATTCTTTATACATCACCCTCCTCAGGACATTATTTCCTATAAGCGTTACCGCCGATAGAATTGATATTACTCGTAAACTGAACGATTAAAGGTCGGTTTTTGTTGTTGACAAGCTCCGGACGTTGTCAGTGATGACGCTTATTACTTTGGCTGCGTGTAATGTTGCTGTCGGCACAGCGTCTGGCTTGGTGCCGGCGGCAGTCGGATCAGCCATAGGCGGAATTATGACCGGCGGAAAACTTCTGTTCTCAGCGGCCACAACGGCGGAGGCATTGGGCGCCTCCACGGCAGCTGGGACGTCAGCAGGAGCTATTTCAGGTAAGTGCTAAACTATGCTATTTATATATGATGTGTATACAGCATTTAATGAAAAAACATGTTTCGATGATCTATATAGCACCTTGATATGGGTTAAAAACATAACGTGTTGAGTATGAATAATATATTGATCGGTTATTCAAACTACTTTGGCTCCAATAATAATTGATGGCGCAATAGGAAATAAAACTATTGCTCTTCCGTTTAAAAAAATAAAATCAGAATAAAAAAATAATATCCATAACAGTATTTATTGAACATCTCTGTTTAACGATTTTAAAGCTGTATATACCCCGATACTGTGAATCATGTTGTCTTCATACAATCTTGCCAATGCTAGTCATTGACCTGCGTCAGTTAATCTTAATACAAATTAAGATTGCATTGTGTAAATCTTAATTTCGGTGTCTCTCCTGATAAAACATGAGCATACTATGACATCATAACCAGTTCTGTCACTTAGTCAGCTTTAATCAATTGCAGCGTATATCAACCATTTAAGCCGACGAACCATACCCAGAATATTCAGGCTATTCAATCAACTCACAGTAGTTTTAAGTTAACAATACGTTTTACTTTATAATGTTTGTGTTCTTGTCATGCAGTTTGTATGAGCTTTAAACATCTAATCCAGTTACCCTTATTACAGATTGAATATATTTGGGCGACATTTCAAAGTCAGAAGTCTCGGCCGCTCGCGAAATGAGTCTGCAACAATATGGCTCTGTAAAAGGCTGTTTAATGTCGAACATTTCTGTTAAATGAAGAAAATTACAGCAAATGCTACCTGTTTGTACAATTCAAAGTTTATCGGAAATAAAAAGTATATGTCGTAAAATGTGTAGGCAATTCCAAAATAAAGATAAAAGAAGTCAAATGGTGGATAAATAAAAATGGATTCATTGCAAATTAACTACCAGTAGGAAAATGTGTTTACGTTTTTTTATTTCATTGTAAAGCCTGCACACACATAGGCGAAAGTCTCCCGACGTCAACTTGCGTGT
>VMBQ01004032.1:21782-51459 GCA_007657795.1 Dreissena rostriformis
TATTATCGAAACTCATACTCAAAGAGAATGTTGATGCAGTTTTTTAAAAGAGAAGTTTGTTTAAGATAAACAATATCGTTTTACGGTAATCGGAATCGCGTTTAACGACATCGGATTTTGGGCGGGAACACAACTCCGGTACAGTCTTATATCGACCGGGTACGTTTAAGTATATTTACCGTACCCGGGGTACATGTAAGTATACTTAAGAGTACCCGGGGTACATGTAAGTAGTACCCGAGCCGAAAATGGACAATCGAGCGATAGTTAACATATGTTCTCATTTATTGCCTTAATCATTTTATTACAGACCAAGGATATCACTGACATTTTATGGAGAGGAATTAACTTAAGTTGTGGTAAGAATGCAGTTTTATATTTAAGGGTGTCGGACGAAAGCCGGCCGAAATACAGACCTGACTTTGGGGAGTCAGGTCAAGGGCACAGTTACCGCTAGATCGCTACGGTCCATGAGTACGTCGCATGGCGAAGGCGACCCCGTGCTTACGAAAGAGGCATTGGTCCGAGAGAAGGTGGTATGTACTTCCTCGGGTGCGGCGGGACGCAGCGGTCTGAGAGTACGTCCCGTGCTTACGCAAGGGGCACTGGTCGACGTGCGGTGGCACGACTCTCTCCAAGTGGGGTGTGATCCCAAAAGGAGAAAAGTGGGGAGAGTGTTGTGCCGGTGCCCAGCCCGTAAAACACGCACGTGTCGTGTGATAGGGAACCAGTGTGTAGCTGGATTGGAACGCGCATTATGACGCTCTCTTTTGCACTGGATGCGAACGTGAGTGCATGTGCTGTCCCTGAGATAAGTATTTTCAGGAGGATAGGTGTGAACTTTGCACTGAGGTAAGTATTTCCATGATGATTAGCCTGTGACTGTGAGCCTGTGTATGTGAGCCTGTGACCCGGAGCCTGTAAGGATTAGCCTGTGTATGTGAGCCTGTGAGGGTAAGTATAAGCCTGTGACTGTGTGTGTTGCCCTGCAGGATAAGCCTGTGCGTGAGGAAAGTATTCCCAGGAGGTTTAGTGGCGTGTAGCCGACGACAGAAGACGAGTGTTTCCCTCGCAGTGTGTACTGCCGAGGACGACTTGTGCCATTCTGACGAGTTTCCGGTCGATGACCCGGTGAGGGCATTATTAAGTTCCATTATTAGTAGTTGCTGTTATTGACGACAAAACCCACGAAGAGCTAACCGGCGTAAACACTACACATACAAGATTGTTCTCTAGTAAAGATTGTTTCCATGTCACAGAAACGTCATTAAATCGCATATGCATCAACTTTACCAGCACACTGTTTAGATTGTGATTTCAAACATTTTCTTCTTCGATATTGCTTAAAAAGTTTATTTTACACGGAGAAGTAAACAGAAGTCCGGAGAAGTGTCTGAGAACACGTCGCGTTCACTTACTAAAAAATAAAATCTTACACTACGTTGACTTACCCGTCCTCACATTCCAATGTTATTGTGTCCCCAGCCAGGTAATACGAATCGTCCTCAATTTTCAGTTTCTTGCTGCTCGTTTTAATTGCCATGTTGTTTGGAAACTTGGAATAATCGGGCTTCGGGCAACCTGGTATATGATGTGAAAAATAAGTTACCGATACAACTGAACGTTAGTTTATGAACATTTATGTCTAAATTACGGCTTGTTATGATAGTTAATAGCCATTTAAAAATTAAAACAGTCTACATGATAAAAGTTGTGCTGAACGTTTATTTGACTGAAAACTTTTTTTTTTACAAAATGTTAAATGGCTTGGTTCGAACAAGCTTCGTAAGAATTTAATAAACACTGTGAACGCATAAAGAGAATATTCATGTGGAGTCACTCGTAATGCAACAACAAACTTCACGTTCTTATATATGCAGTTTGCATAAGTTTTCACATTCGTTATCCATTCAACTAGCATTCATTCAAGTCTAAGCATGGGTTGGTGAATACGGGCCATAGTTCGAAAAAGGTTATTTCTTTACATGCATAAACGCCTTTTAAATATCATTTGAGATTCACCTATAATACGGTCTCTAAATAGACGGATGTAATGTCTTCGAAAGGGGCGCCAGTCTGAACAGATACTTGATGCAGATACAAAGCCAAGATATATATTAATCGGATTAAACACTGTATAGTCCGACTGTAATACATTGGCCGGCCTTTAAGTAGCAACATTAATGCATTACTAAACATAAACTTTACCCATTTATTTTATAAACAAAGCTAAATGTTTTTACATCTTTTAAAAACTAAACTTGTGTTGGTAATACTGTGGCAAACCGTAAGATACGAGTAATGGGAAAACACATTTTTTCCCTTTAAGTCGGAGATTCAAATTAAGCTACTGTCGAATAATTTACTGTTTGTTTTTATTTGTGCTTATGATGTGCAAAACAACTTTAAATGACTAGCTAAACAGAATACAATGGCTTCGAAACTACTGACGTTGAATGGTGCTGAGTTGATAATCATAGTGCAAGTGATATTAATTGAACCGGAAACGACACGACATCATCAACATCATTATCCACAACAGCAGCAGCAATATCGGCATCATAAGCATCATCAGCATAATCATTTAAATAAAATACCACAATCAGCCATGTATAGGCTTAGTATATTTATGTTAATATCGACAAAGCTAATGTAAATGCCAACTGTGTTATTACTGCGAAACATGAGATAGATAGTGTCAGCAAATATAAAGTGTTTAGTTCTTATTATATTAGAATGATATGAAAACGATGATTATGGGGATTATAATTTATATATATCAACTGCATTGTCTCTCTCAAAACCTAATTCATGATTTCAATCCTACACGGGATTTTAAATGTTAAGATTTTTTTAAATTAAAACAAATAAATAAAAGTTAATGAAGATAATTGAATGAACAGGTTTAGTAAAGCGCATTTCTATCATATATATGCATTTATATTTCCTAAGAAATTCGATTTTTCGATGACATGTGCATTTAAGGTGACCGGAAAAATATCCTATATAAAGCGGTTTTTGTATACGAATATCATCATAATGTTTAAATTTTCTGCAAATCCTAATGGACTTTTTGTGCTACTTATAGTTTATTTGGTAATATATGGTAATATCCATATGGTGCTATGCTTGTTAAACACCGAATTATCATAACCGATATTGTGTTTAGGGAAACACTTAATTAACCGTAAGGTTTCTCTTACACTTGCGATTTTAAAAACAGTTAAATGCTCTTGTTTTCAGATATCTGTATTTATAATGTTTCAACGTTTTGTCGCATAATTAAAAGATAAAGAAAACACGAACACAAGTGAGCCAAATGATATATATATATATGCCCTTTAACTTCTATAGATTAACCGTTAATTACTGTTGACTTCCCGTGTAAAGCCATATACCATAACTTGGATTATTTCCGTTTGTCGAGTCGACACTTCAATGCCATTAATGTTCACAATGTCCATGTTATATGAATTACCGAGTAACGCTTAAGAATATACTTTAATGGTCCTTAAGATGCGTGGCCGAGACATGACTGGCATGCCTCTTAAATAACACAGGCGTTCTTCGCTAGATATAAACACGTATTTGTTTCCTCATTATATACATAAACTATGAAGATAAGCAGAATAGTAAAAATTGACTACCGAAAACAGAAGTGTCAAACAACGTCGAATATCGATATTGATATTTCTATGGCTAGGGGATAAGCTAAGATATTATTCCCGAAAAACTGGCAATTTATTACGATATACACACTATAAATAACGCAAGTAGATTGATCATGTTATATAAACAATATATACAATTCACTATGCATACACAATTTGAATTCCTGGGTTTACGTTTCACTGAACGAACTGAATGCAATGTTCATCATTATTCGTTGAAATACTCCATAGGTCCGTGAAACTTCCAATCGAGTATCACCCACTTATACGGTCATTGAACGACAATAGTAGGCAGTATTTCTCAAACGTTAACGCGCAACTTTATAGTCATCATACCATGAATAGTCTGTTATGTCAAGAGCGGCGGGTTTACCACGAAACCTCATAAGGGCTTAAACCTATAAACAGAAACACTTGAAAAGCCTGTTTTGCGAACACTTGTAAAAGGTCCGTAAAATAGGTTGTTACACTTAATTAAGCCCGGCTTCTTAGATAAGAAACGCAATAAGGATTGTTTTTCAGCAAATAACAAAACATATACTTAAGCGATTCGAAATAAAAACTCACAGTATAACCAAGTCTCGCACGTACCACTGCAATATACATCTACAGAGTAAGGAATTAATCGAAACATATACCGGCCTGGATAATTTACTTCACGGGACCTGTTTACATGTTTGGGCATGAACTGTCTCATTTAAAGGAACTTGTTCACAAATTTTGACATGTGTTCAAGTTTGTCATTAAATGCTTTAAATTGATAAATCTAAACATCAGAACTTAGGAGCTACAATATAAAAACTAGAATAAAAGTAAAAAATGAAAAAAAAGAGTAACAAAAAGTTAACCTCACCAGGGCTCGAACCACTGACGCATTTAGTAAAACCCAAGCGCCGAAACCACTCAGCCATCCGTCTTCACGTGTGTATGTGTGTAATTTAGAGTTTATGTTCGGGTCGTCGTTAAGTCTTTACGACTACATAATGTGCGGACCTGACCATCCGTCTTCACATGGGTTGCCATTTATTTTATACTTTGTATAACTATCCACGTGTTGTTATAAAATATAACGATAACACAAGAAATCGAAATTTTAAGATCGTTTAGCGTCTGANGCCGTTTTAATAGCTATTTTCGGAAACAGTACATGCCTTTTTAAATTGTTATATTCGGAAAAACACTTGCCCGAACGCATCGGATGTACGCCAAGTACCAAATGATCTTGACGCAAAAAGGCCAAATTTAATTAAGTGAATAGTAATTGTGTGAAATGAAGTTATACTTATATTACCTACATACATTTAAATACATCATAATCTGCCTTCTCCAACATATTTGAAAATACTATGATTATATCATTTTAATTAACCCTAAACAGTAATGGTAGAGTAAAAGGCAAATTTCTAAACTAAATTTGATAATCTACAAGTTTTTAATAAATTTAAGTTTTAAAAGTGGTAAGTGTCCTTTTCAGTAGAAACTCTAGATAATATATGCTTTTTAAAGCGCAACACATGCATTGCCGAGTTTGGTTTTACAACTTGTCAAGGCGCAATATATTCAGTACTTAGTTTTACTGTACAAACTCTAAGTGAGCTACTCAAAGCAATTCATGAAAACAACGAGTATGTATTTTTTTAGTTCGCTGATACACCCATTTGATAACATAGTAAATTAAAACGCAAAAGGAAGTTGTAGTTCCAAGGTTGCATGGTCAACTGCAAAGGTAGCGATGCATTCGTTTTTTGTTGTAGTGTTTTGATTGGTATAGTCAATTACCAGGTAGGATAATCTCAACAGTGCACACGTATGTTTATTTCTAAATGTGCATATAAAACGAAATAAATATGTTTGTATATCGTATTAGTTCGATAGAATATTTATTAAAAGTCTGAGTTTGATAGACACACACTAGCTTAAATAGGCAATGCAGTGTCCACTTATATGATGTGTTGTGTATGTTTACTATTTCAGTGCTGGAACCGAATTTTAAAGGCATTTGCAAACAGTTTGGATCCAGATGAGACGCAACAAAACGTGGCGTCTCATCATGATCCAAACTGTTTGCTATTCTTGTAGTATTCTATGAAAAACAACCGAAGAAAATGCTAATTTTAGAAATTCAGCAGACAACATTTTTGCTGACGACAAATTTCCCAGCATGCAAAGGGTTAATGGGTCAACTTAGCAGTTCCAAATTATATGTGGATTTTATAAACAATATCTAGGAAAAATAAGAAATAGAGGATATTTTTTCATGTCAGTGTAAGATCGTTTGTTATTTCAGAAAACTATTAATTGCAGAGATCTCACCGAAATATATGTAAGGCATAGTTGCCACAACAGCTTAACGGGAAAAATAGTGTACATGTATATGGCAGTTCGTAATGTTATAGAGTTTATGAAAAGCTATATAAGTTGTCATTAACAACGAAACGCTTCCCACATACTATATCTTATTGGTTAGTTCATCTGCTCTTGTTTAAATACAATTAGGATAAAATCAGTTACGTAGCATTATTAATTACACGAATGTTTCAATCTAACGCAGTAAGCTCGCCCTTAAAATGTAAATATTATCCTTTCCTTAAATATATTTCCATACGTTTTCATCAGTGCGAGCGGGGACTATTTTTTAAACAATAGTTTTGCTAAATTCAAACTATTGGAACATAATGTCCGATTACCATGGCCTCATTTTATTTTGCCGTATTTTGGTGACATTCTACACAAGTAAAAGTAGCAATTAATAGCTTAATACGCTATAATTTTCACCATTCTTTCCATCCATCCATCCATTAATTCACTCATCCATCCATACAACTATCATTCCATCCATACATCCATCCATCCATCAATCTAGCCATTCATCCAGCCATTCATCAATTCATCCATCATTCCATCCATCCATCCAGCCATCCAGCCAGTCAGCCAGCTAGTCATCCATCCATCCATCCCTCCATCCAGCCATTCAGCCATTCATCCAGCCATTCATCCTCAGGTAAATAAGTATTGCGGTGCAACTCGATTGTGTTCTGCTGATATTTTGCAGAAAACAATTAATCGCAGATATATTACAGAAATATATGTACTGTATAGTTGCCATGAAAACGTAACGTAAAAATAGTGTATATGTATATGGTATTTCGTAATAGAATAGAGGTTTGTGAAAAGCTATATATGTTTTCATTAACAACAAAACTCGTCTCACATAAGATATCTTAGTGGTAACTTCATCTCTGCGAGCCAAGCCTATTTTCCAAACAATAGTTTTGTTTAATTTAAACTATTGGAACATTCTTTCCGATGGCCATGACCTTATGTTATTGTGGCCTTAATTTGGTGTCATAATACACAAGCAAAAGAAGTAGCAATTAGCTGAATATGCTATCATTTTCACCAAATTCTTTCCAACCAACTATCGATCAGTCAGTCATACCATCAATCAGTTAATCATTCCATCCATCCATCCACCATCCACCATCCACCATCCTTCCATCCATCCATCTATCCATCCATCCATCCATCCATCCATCCATCCATCCATCCATCCATCCATCCATCCATCCATCCATCCATCCATCCATCCATCCATCCATCCATCCATCCATCCATCCATCCATCCATCCNACCATCCATCCATCCACCATCCCACCATCCATCCATCCACCATCCCACCATCCATCCATCCACCATCCCACCATCCATCCATCCACCATCCTTCCATCCATCTACCATCCCACCATCCATCCATCCACCATCCCACCATCCATCCATCCACCATCCATCCATTCACCATCCCAGCATCCATCCATCAATCCATCCATCAATCCATCCACCATCCCACCATCCATCCATCCACATCCACAATCCCACCATCCATCCAATCATTCATCTATCCACCATCCCACCATCCATCCATCCACCATCCATCCATCATTCATACATCCACCATCACACCACCAATCCATCCACCCATCCACCATCACACCATCCATCCACCATTCATCCATCCATCCACCATCCCACCATCCATCTATCCACCATCCCACCAACCACCCATCCAACATCCCAATATCCCACTATTCATCCATCCATCCACCATCCCATCATCCATCCATCCATCCACCATGCCACCATCCATCGATCCACCATCCCACCATACATCCATTCATTTACCATCCCACCATCCATCCATCCACCATCCCACCATCCATCCATCCACCATCCGTCCATTCATCCACCATCCATCCATCCATCTGTCAACTATCCCATCATCCATCCATCCATCCACCATCCCACCATCCATCAATCCACCATCCCACCATCCATCTATCCATCCACAATCCCACCATCCCACCATCCATCCATCCATTTACAATCACACCATCCATCCATCCACCATCCCACCATCCATCCATCCAACATCTTTAAATTAAAGGGCTTTCCGTTAATGCTTGCAGTAATTGTCAAATTATTGTTTTTAATTCATAAATTGTTAGTTTTATTTGTTTTTTTTTTCATTTCTGCCCAATTATGTTAGTCTATCATAGTGAGAGTTATTTCGCATTACAATGTATAATTGTATGCACTAAAGTCCGTTCTGAATGAATGTTTTAATTTCTCTTAAAAAAAAGTGACACCAACAAAAAGCAACAACAACAAACACTGTCTGATTAACATATTTACACTTTATTTTCTTTGTTCGAACATGCACGTATATATTTCAGTAGGCATGCTATGTCTAATATATTTTCTCTTTTTACAGCAATACACGTGAACCTCAGCTAAGTTAATTATGTCATTTCGCTTTACTGAACAATAATTCACAGTAAAAGGTTGTATTTAACATTATCAGTACACTTTTGGATTAAGAAAACAAAGGAAACTGTTCATATACATGGTTAGAGATTCCATTGCAAGTTTAATGCAGGCTAGCTTTACATAACTTTATGTAAAAGTGTCATAATAACTTCTCGTTTAACATTGTTCAGGGTACGTTTTTTATAAGTTGCTTTGAAAGATGTTATCGTTTATATCATTATAATATGTTGAGGATTGTTAAATCATTTACTTATGCACCAATCGTTATAGTAAGAATAGTTAAATTATTGTCAAAGGCATAAATCCATACATGTTTAAATCATTTAGCATATTGTAAAAGCTATATGAATAATTGCCTATGCTTTTAAACTTAAAAAATTCGCAAAGCAAATTTAATTTAAATATAGATTTCAAAATAGTCACCTGCTAAAATATAAGATATCCAAAAAAACAATAGTATGTGATATTTATTCAAATACTTCATGAATACTTATTATATTTATAGATTGTATGATAACCTGTGATTTACATAGAAAATTCAGTTTATTTTAAAATATTAAGCCTACCAACTGTATCATACAAAAAGCAACTCTTATAATGCAAAGCAAAGACATTTGTATCATGCACTACAAGGAATATTCGCCGGTGTTGATATAATATATATGTTTAACTCACTAGCGGTAATATACAATAATGCTATAAATACATTTTACAATTTATGGTATCAACTCATTATTGTCTCTCAAATTAACAAGATTATATGTATGTTTAGTCTCTCATAACTCTATTAGAGTGGTTTTATACATGAACTTGTTTAATTTGCTACATGTTTTATATACCATGAATGTATAAAAGTGAGACTCAAATACACTTTCTGTCTGTCTGTCTGTCTGTATCATCATTACACATGCTGTTGACGAAAAAGACACAATTATAAAGCAACACAAAAGCACAGTCGTACAAAGAAGAAACAAGCTCCCACATGTTAAACATCCATAGGGTATAAACACGAATACACATATAAAGCACGGATGCTCTGTATATACTATTTATATAAATTTGAGCCATCGTTCATCGATGCCTGTATTAAGAACTTATCACCAGTAACACGTGGCTGGATTAATTAGCTACTCAATTCTTGCTGACTGTTGAATTGATCCATTCAAGCAGTTCTTTGTTCAATTTTGTATAGTATCCCCTTAACTCATGTTCTCTACACTCATCCTTCTTTTCCCCAAGTCCAAACGAGACTATTCCTGTAATAGATTATCAAACAATTAAAACTTAAATGATCAAGAAAAACATACATTTTAGTATCATTGCATGTACCCACAATATATACATTTATATTCAAAACGCCTTCTTCAGTGAAGAACAAAAAGTACAGATCAATAAATGCTTGCTGAAATTTACTAAGAGCAATTTGCCCCATTGTGAAAAAGAAACAATGTGCCATTTAATTTTAATGACACATGGTACCCTTTTGTATCAATGGGTTGATAAAGATAAACAAAAGCATAACTTTTCATGCATTGATATGGTGCAGTGGACACAACCAAAGTCATTATACAAAATGCCATATATGCGTGGACAGCAATTTAATTATTTTTTTGCAAAATGTTATGTGTTACTCTTTTCTTCTGTTGCATTACTTAATTCTCGAATAATGCTAATTTTATTTATATTTTTGATATTTTTTGAAAATGTTTAGTGTTGTCCAGATTATGGCATATATTAAAGAAACACCAGTAGCAAAATAAAAACAATCGTTGGCTGTCTCAGTGGTGCTATCTCATAAGCAGTATACATCTTTATCGTGGCCTTTGAACGGCATCAAAAAGTCGTTCACTCTATGTGAAAGGATTTTCTTTCATTAACAAAATTGAAAATGACAGTCTTAGGCTTATACATATAAAAAAACGCAAACTTGTTGGCCACTGTTACGACTATGTTACAGATTAAGGACGAGGTATGATCGTTGTAATCAATCTCTTCCAATATGTGTATACTTATTCATAAGATGAATTAATTAAAATTGCGCTTGACTTCGAAACAAACCGTCTTGAAACAGTTACACGTTTACATTTTTAAACATTGGCTTGTATCTCGTTTCATAGACTAGAAAATACAAGCTAATTGTGACATAAGTAGTATCATTAACGTATTAATTCAATTACATAACTTAACAACTAACCGATTTGTATATATTTGTTGGCGATGGTGGGATGTTCCACTACAAACGGACCACCACTGTCCCCTTGGCAAGCGTCGATCACGTTGTTTTGTTCTGAAACATTCGTTTAAACTAGCGTATAACAAGTAACATTTATTTTTCGGAACATCATATGCAATAAACAATAGACCTTGAGTCTAAGAACCTGGCCCCGTGTTCACAAAACATTTTTTGCAATCGAAAATCGATTTTGCTTGTCATTGAAAATGGATTTCCATTGTAGTTGAAAGGCAAAAAAGAAAATCGATGTCAGGTTAAATCGATTTTCGATTGCAAAATCGTTTTGTGAACACGGGGCCAGGTTTTACCTCACAACATTTTACTTTACTATGTCATAACTTAATTTCGTAATATCTGAGACTCATCAAAATATGATAAAACAAATGATTGATGTCTTATATACATGCGACTTGGACATATGTTCTTTACTAAATGGCAGTATTGTCGGTACAAGTCTTGCTTCTTTGATATGTTTGATCACTCGTAGTTAATTGATGATTTTACAAAATAATGAATACGAATGGTTTAAGGCAAACAACGTCGTACAACTTCAAATCGTGAATTGATTGTTTAATAATTTGTATTGACATTTTAGAAAGTACTTTCAACAGTTGTATTCTATTTTCGGTGGTATGGAAACACCCATATGATTACAACTTCAGATTTATCTGGAATGTTTTGAGCAATATTTTAACTAAACAAGTGTGGATCTAAAAGTTTGAAATATTTCCCCCTCTTTTAAATTGGTTTCTAAAAAAATCTACAACGTATACAGCCATGTTTTACCATCTTTTCCTCCTGCGCAAAACATGAAGTCTTCGTTGAAGATATTTCTCGCGGAGAGTTTAGGCCACTTGTTAACACACGTCGCGAAATTCTGTATGGGAAACTGCAATTGTTTCATCACGTCTCTTTGTTTTCTGTGTGAATCTATCCACCCCCATCCAGTCACAACTCCATACTTCTTGTATGCGAACAATGAATCGTACGAAACGCTCTTCATGTCTGTATATAATAACAGGCATCAAATTAAACACATTCAGACGAAAATTATAACACCAATTGAGACTACACTTAATAAATTTGCTAAGATTAAGCATACTTTACAACAAGATTGCTTTTAAGAAGTATATGCACTATTTTAAATATAGGTAGAAATTAACAATTGGCGTACACAACTATATCTTGCGATAAGTAGTTGACTCTGTAGTTGGTAATAAAAGTTAACCTGCAGTTGTGTTGTCCCACAAACATACTGAATGTAGTTTGTTATCAAAGGAAACGTTGTTCGGCAGGCGTACAAGCGCAATGTCATATGTAAAGTTAGTTGTGGTATTTTGAGGACCTTTGTACTTTTCATGAATGAATACGTCTTCTTTCTGTTTTTCCTTTGAATGTGGACAATCAAATCGCACGTTGTGAGTTATTGTGTTATCCTCTCCTGTGTTTGTTTTCCATTTTTCTGTAATAAGAGTATAAAGTTGTGAAGATTCAAGTTCCTTGAGAAAAATTGTCATTTTTTGTGTTCGTACAAAGCTTCTTAATGTACTGTGGACGGACTATTTATTATATAATAATGTGAAACGATTCCAAAATAAAGCCTCAAACGTTGTTAATTTTGACCAAGTTTTAAGTTTCTTCAACAAGCATCGAAAAATTGAGTACAAAAATGAGTATTGAAGACGAATTTGCGTTAAATACTTATGCGAATTTCCTCATCTGAAATTAAATATATTATTGTAAAAACGCTGCTATGTAGTGGGATTTCGGTCGGTAGCACAGTGAACATTACTTATAATTGAATGTATCCTTAAGAATAATTTCACATTTTAAGACTTTAATAAAGACTGTATTCGTTGTTAGCATATTTATTTACGTAGATTGAACATGAAGGATAGTTTCCACTTAACCGTACTTAATTAACTTTCTAGAAACAGCTAAGACGAATGAATTTATACTTGAGGTGTTTCAGTTATACTCATTGTCCTAAAAAGTAAGACATAACTTCATATTTCTACAAAGAAAATGTAAAATGGTTAAATAGAGGGTCTATGCAATAATTAAAATTAACACCAAACAGTTTTTGTTTCATTTTCAACAACCATTTTATAATCTTAACATTATTTTTATTATATCTTTCTTATCATGACTTTTTTATATTGTTTTTGTAACATTTAATATTCATATTTGTAGATCCATATTTTAACAATGCTAATCTGGGTTATACTAATTAGAGTTTCTTTACTTTATTTAAACGTTCAAATCATTTTATTATTAAATTATACACAGCGCACATATCTATGACGAATAATAACATGAACATAAACTGTCGAAAATAGTAAAGATTTACGAACTCGTGTTTGCTGTTAACATATGTTCTTTGTTTTCTGTTTGTGTTCCATTGTTTGCAATACAATTAAATTAGCTTTTTATAATAGCCTATAATATATATATTGTTACGCCCAGCATAAACATGAGTATTCTATTCTTGGCAGGTTGAACATATAGGGTTTATTAATCGTGAAACCTTAATTATTTAATTTATTGTGCTAATTTTGGCAACAAAAACCATTGTTTAAGGATGGGAAATTACAATGGTACAATCAATCTAATATCTGGTCAAGACAATCCAGACTAGATTACACTAAACCAAACCGAAATTATCCATAGCAAAGCAAATACAATAAAAAAGCAATGCAAACTTAACTCAACTCAAACTAAACTTAAACTAAAAGTCCAGATGACTCAACTGCATAAATGCATAGATGCATGCATGCATGCATTCATGCATGCTGCATGCATTTATGCATGCATAAATAAATAAATAAATAAATAAATTAATTAATAAATTAATAAATTAATAAATTAATAAATTAATTAATTAATAAATTAATAAATTAATAAATTAATAAATTAATAAATATATAGATAGATAGAAAGATAGATAGATAGATGGATATATGGATAGATATAAAGATAGATAGATAGATAGATAGATAGATAGATAGATAGATAGATAGATAGATAGCTCGATAGATAGATAGATTGATAGATACATAGATAGATTGAAAGATAGATTGATAGATAGATGGATAGATAGATAGATAGATAGATAGATAGATAGATAGATAGATAGATAGATAGATAGTCTGTCTGTCTGTCTGTCTGTCTGTCTGTCTGTCTGTCTGTCTGTCTGTCTGTCTGTCTGTCTGTCTGTCTGTTTGTCTGTCTGTCTGTCTGACAGACACATAAATAGATAGATGGATAGATAGATAGATAAATAAATATAAATAAATAAATAAATACAATAATTAATAAACATCTAAATAAATAAATAAAGTACGGATATTTTTTATTGACAAATTAATTGAATAATTTATTACATACTTAGTACAACTGTTTTGATTGATTCCTTGCATTCTTGTGGAAAAAAGCAATGGGCGGCCGTCAAAATCCATCGGTTATTGATAAGTGATCCACCGCATTTCGATACACTGTCCTAGAAGAAAACAGATTGACAAGGATGTCGTCAAAATCAAAAGAAATAATATTACAGTTTTTAGATTCTTCTGGCGTATTAATGTTGGCGTTCGTCCCAATTGCTACATGATATATATATTAGTGTATTTTATTTAGATTGTTAAAATTAGGTACAAACATGTCCGTATACAAATATTTTGATGAAAGACATTTTTATTCTATGATATTGGTTATAGTATAAGAGGAATAAAATGGTTTGACGTTATAGCTTTACATAGAGGATTTCTACACACATTGTGTTTGGGCAAATTTTATTTTATGGTATTTGTAGATTTTGCAGAACACAAATCCCTCATTGTCTTCAAGCTCAAGACTAGCGGGTCATACGCAGAAGAAGAGGAGACATCCATTTCCAACTGCTGGGTTATCGAGCACAGTAAGATTTTTGTGTGATATGGTTAAGGAAACACACTTTTACTACACGTCGTCGTCGAACTAACGGGCAGCTATTTCACTTCGCTCTCTTATATGCACATGAATGTGTAGTAAAACGACCAAAATCGTCGTGTACGTACTTCAAATATTTGCCATTTATTATTTTGTGGAATTAAAACATTGATCCCACCTTCTCCATTTATTTCAATAAAACGAATCATCCACCTGAGTTTAAATAATTCCTTATCTGCGCATACATTCCTGGCATTCTCGCGTGAATCTGAATTATTATTAATTATATCATACACATTTATTGTAGGATTTTGTTTTGTCATTGTTTTGACATATGCATTGTAGTGTTTGTATTCTTTGAAGTCGTACATACAGTGTGCAGTCTATTAAATATACAGTTTGTGTTTTCATTTCGTAGACAAAGACACTTTAATATAAAAATTGATCTAAATACTAACACTTCGGAACTGCGCCATCCAAGGCCATGCATATATCTCTGTCATAGCGTCAGAGGACGTCTTGTCGTTCTTTGTTTTCGTTAATGCCGGCTGTGTAACACCACAGAACACCTCAGGAACCTCTGAAATAAGATATATGCATATACAATTCCGGCGCAGTTCATTTAATAAAATAATAAGTGGAATCATATATCTCAAGGAACATGATGAGGAGATCAATTATTTTGTCATCATCCACTTGTATTTTATTGAAGACAATTGGCTAACATATTAAACCTTACATAAATATGATTATTCGTTGTGTATATGAACGCCACTATATAGATCTAGTAAAATTTCAACATTGTTTCGTTTATACGATTTCCTAAACTAATATATGAATGTGAAGAGGAATGCGATTTGAAATTATGACACCCAGTTATATTCTCAGAGGCGGTCAAGCTCGATTGATAACCAGTCCTTAATTAAAACAATCAAAACCTTTTGAACTATACCGCCGAGTAACAATTGAATAAAACATGCGGTATGATATTAGAAATAGTAAGCGAGCCTTAGATCTTTTAGTGATCTAGCAATTCTCTTAACACAGATAGAGGTATTTGTTTTAGGCCCTCAGTTGTGTTAAGTATATCTTAAATACAATAAAATACATACAAATAACATCAATTATAATAAAATATCTGGGAGTAACCTCCTTAGAATAATCAATGTAAAGCATCTACGGGGTGGGAGTGGGAGCAGGGTGAACAAGTGTATTTAAAGACTAGCCGGGCCTATCGTTAAGCACTGATTGTGTCACAAAATCCTAAACAGTCTTGATAATTATAAGCCTTAATCCAAGTTTAACATGTTCACTTTACTTTATTAATAATAATGCATAAGGTTTAACATACATCATTTGACGATGACTGCTAAGTACCGGACTATTTCCCCACTTATATCTGTTAGAGTCACATAAAACAAATAAAACCGCTTTTTGCAAGTCTTACTTTCTATCATTTTAATTATAATATCCACCATTTCTGACGCCGTCTTCGTGATGTCTATGGCAAAGAAATGTTCCTCCTTCTCAATTTTAGATGCCATTTCTTCCATTACGCGATATGCATTGGTATCTTCCTTATTGCCGATGAAAATTGAGTAAAATTCTACTTTAAACTCAAATTTCAATTGTGTGGCAATCGGAATGGGACTTCCGCGTTGCGTATACTTGCCTGTAAAGTTTCATTAGACACGGGATAGATAATTATAACAATAACGCTATAACTAAAATCTTTGAAAGTTATCGTCACAACCGAAAATTTCTTATAAAGCACAATACGTTATATCATGGTGACGTATGAATTATATTGATAATTCGTTGCAAACGATTTACTACGCATTAGAAAACGATGTGGAAAACATTACCGTCGCTGACGAGGATCACAACTTGCTGTGCTGCGCGTGCTCCTCCCATTTCTCGTTTAGTAATAATGTCGATCCGTACATCGTCCAAAACAGCGCTGATGGCCGTCCCTAAACCTGAAACATTGGGGAAAAAAGCTCATTTACATTTCCGTCATAAACTTTATAGTCCTGTTAATGAGATGTATTGGTATATGAACACGATGTGATCAAACAATCCGTATTTAGTTAACCAATCAATTGACAGTTTACGAAGTATATGCATATAATCATGATGATGGTAATTTTAACCAATGATGATGATGGTGATGATGATGCTGATTATGTTCTTGATGTTGTAAGTGAAGATGGTGAAAATGATGATGATGACGATGGAGACGATGGTGACGATGATGCTGCTGCTGCTGATGCTGTTGTTGTTGAAGATGATGATGATGATGATGATGATGGTGGTTGTGGTGGAGGTGTTGGTGATGATGATGATGATGATGATGATGATGATGATGATGATGATGATGATGATGATGAGGATGATGATGATGACGATGATGATGATGATGATTATGATGATGATGATGATGATGATGATGATGATTATGATGATGATGATGAACAATTTAATTTGTCAGAAAAACAATAGTGTATACTTATGTTACCTTTTTCTTTTTGAAAGTCGGAGAGGGTTTTGTTGTCAATGCTGTTGATTGTTGCAATTATTGTTTCTTCAGTTTCAGGTAATTGAGTGCAAAGTGCTTTCATTGCGGTTGCAAATAAATACACGGCCACTCTGGTTCCATCAGGGTCTTTACTAACACCGAGCTAAAATAAACAACAAGCATTACGCATACCTTGAATATATGTGTATTTTAGTACTAAACTTACTAACATAAATACTTACCTACCTTATTACAGTTCTAGCATATCTACGTATGTATATCCCGCTTTATCATGTCTTTAAATGTAGAAACTAAAGCATTAAGTTGCCACCGAAAACAAAAATCCAATTAAAAGTCAACATGAATTAGTAACGTTCCTCCGGCTTGTAGTGTATTCATTAGCGCCGTATGGAAAAGCAATGCTAAAGCATTTAATGTCCCAAGTTTTCCCACATTAAAACATAGATAAAAACTTCCAAAATATTTTCTAAACGGTACAACTGATGTTATTTATTATGCAATTAAGTAGAAAACATGATACAATACAGCACACGTAAGGTGCCGAGAAGAATCAAGTTAATCATATCGTCTGTTTGAAGCCCATTTTCTTAATCTAACCGGATAAACCGTCTCCATTCTGTAACCAACAATGTATTTTCTATATTCAAATACACGCGTACTTATAAATTTAGCCAGTTAATGGAATTATTCGTTTACAACACTTACATTTTTTACTAAAGCAATGATAAACTGCTTCATCACATCCAATTCTTGGTTATCAATACTTTTCGAAACATCTATTAAAATGTAAGCGTCAACGCCGTGTTCGTTGTTAACTTGTATGGCACGTCCTTGAGCGGTATGAGGGTCTTTGTCTTCCGAGTTTAGACTTTCATTTGCATTAACAACTGCGTTGTTTAAGGAAACTTTCAAAGCTTCCTTCAAGAGTATTCCGGTGTTGGGGGTAAATAATGACGTTCCTGGAATACAACATCTACAGTTACAGTTTTATACACTACACATACATTTCATTGTATGGCTTTTAATAAACAACTAACAGGCGTCTTGTTAAACCCACGCATTATATCATCGTTGACCATTCTAGCGAACTTCATAAAATATCTACCGAGTTTGTTGTGCCAAATAATCGTAGTCAAAATAACCAACCATATAGCGATTGAAACATTCATTTGTTTTTTTTGCTGATTTTTTTTTTTAATTTTGTCTTCATCTTTTAAGAAATAATACTACGTTGCCATGTATAATGATTGTAAGAAAAACCCAAAAGTACTTTATTGCTGATAATCTTAAATTGTGAATAGTGGTTCTTCTGAATTGTTAAGATTTTTTTTTAATAATCAACATTTAATCGGATAAATAAAACTAGTTTGTATAACAATATGATGAGATCGCGCACATCCTATTTAACGTCTGTCGTGGGAGTGAAGGAATACTAATGTCGAGTACGCAGAAAGTAAAACATCAGATTCGCCAGCTGAAGAGAACTGTATAATTTCATACGGTCAGTTTATTTATTGCAAGGAACCAATTACAAAACAACGAGGCACAAAAGATAAGTACTTGACGAAAAACACAAGTACACAACACATACACGCACATTGGTTAAACTGGGGTCACCGCCTTGAGATTATCCATGCAAATGGGGTTTAAATTGGTTTTATGGAGCTCTTAACCTCATATTTCGTACAGAAATATTCACAAATCATTTAAGTGCAAGTTTAAATTAATCTCATAACATCACGATTCGATTTGAAGATCATTAAAAGAGAATCCATTCAATAAAATTAACATTTGTATACTCAATTGTTGGATACAAACAAAAGTACCAGAATGTTAACTTTCTGAAGCACAATACCTGTACAGTCTATTGGTTCATTGCTCCATTGCGTGTTAAACAAGCAGGTCCTGTTGGTGGAACCTCCGTATACTTTGTCGTTACACCCAAACTCAATCGTTGTTCCAATTTCGATACGCTTTGGCACATCAACTATGCGAGCCCCGAACGGAACACACGGAGGTTGGCAATAGTCGTCTGAATAAGAGATTGTTAAAATTTTTGTTTTCAACTTAACAAGATTAAGTTCAACTTACATTTCAGTTTAATTATCATTCATATTATGGAACCATTATTGAATGCACCGTTTGTGCTGTCGATTAATGTTACCATTCAACACACCAGGCTGCATTATATATATACGTTATTGTTTTGTAATATAACATATAAGGCCGATACTTATACATCTATTAACTGTAATTGGCAAGATCGAAACGAAACATATGTGACAGATAAAGACGAGTTATGCATTAAGAGGATACCGCTTGTGTTGTGGCAATACATAAGGCGGGGCACTATCGACATCATCCAATAGTAAGTTATTAAAAGCTAGGCATCGATTTGCAGGTATATACATAAACCAGCACAGCACTAAACGTCAAACAGATAATGTTAACAAACTATCGGCATTTCATACCTTCTCGCACACACTGGATGCAAGACTCATTCCATTCACCATCGGGCTGACACTCCCACACGGGTGATCCCACCATCGTATAGCCATGGTCACACTTAAACTCTGCGGTCGCGTTCGGCAAATAAAACATCATGGTCGTTTCTAATGTACCGTGTAGTGGTTCTGGTGGCGTCAAACAAGTAATAGCTGAAAAAGATCCAAAAACAGGAACATATACTTATCTAGATTACCTCTGTAAGTAGCACTACAGTTGTTATTTCTACTCGTAGTATAAGAAACATCTTTAGTACATCTACGTTTCCTATTGATACGTATAATGCTGTTATAATTCATACCTTCACACTTGAAATCTTTGATCTCGAAACTCTTGTCAGTCAGACATTGTATGTTATTTCTATTGTTGACAGGACGAAACCCTTGATCACATTGGAGCGTCAACACCTCAGAATAAGTGTAGTTGTCTTTGTAATTTGTAATTACTCCATCTCTTATTTTCTGATAAGACTGTGCATCACATGTGATTGCTGTAAAACAAATAAATAGGTGATATTAGTTGATTTTAGTATAGACTTGTAATATCATTTTACGAGTGGCAAAACAGCATGTTCATTTACTACGACTTTATAATATGTGCGAGATTTGTATTTGCGTCTGAATAGATCGTGAACAGTGAGTTCATAATTGTGTCGTCATTTGATTGCAAACAAATTCGCTTACTGATGCAGTGGTAGAAAAGTTCTTTGGTTACTGAATCGATTCCGCTTAATTATAATTGTTCATTAAAGTGTATATTTTGATACGTATTGTTTAATCAGCCTGGACATGTGATTATCGACCTATTAATAAACATAATTACAATCTAGTTGAATACGTGCTGTTACTGTAAGTGCCAAAGGTCAATAAAGTATTGCTTTGACACAAAAGTGGCATATTGACATTCAAAGCTGTGGAAAACAAGTTGTGTTCATTATTTAAACACAAGTTTATTGAAACAAGACATATAAATGAATTGTATTTATATTTTATATATAAACATTCATTTTCTTTTGCATTAAGTTAAGACTAATATTTATGTTTGAACTATCAGATTTAATAAAGAACAATAACTCAATAATTATCAAAAAAAGAGTTATGTCTAGTGTACTCCGCACTTCTTCACAAAGTCTAATATCATAATATAAAGTTCGAATTGAGTCCGTTTAGAAAGTGGTTTTTTAGGTATGGTCAACAGAATAGACTTAAATTTGTACTTGGGCTCTATGCAAGAGACATACCAAAATCATGACATTCCTTAAACGCTGAAGAGAGTGTTGTATTTTTTGCACTCTGAACGTCCACTTATTGTTGATGTCGGTCCATAGGGTTCCATCTTTATATCTTTAATTATTATGGATTTAAAGAATGCACAATACAATTAACAACATGCAATTATTATGTTAATATTGAACACAAGATTGTGGTACTCTTAAATTTTACCCTGCACTGCTCTCAAAGCCCTTTATCGATATAAGAAGTTTCATATAAATATATGCCCTACCTTTTGCTTTATGCTTGTCACAATACACGCACAGAATATAGTTATTGTGTGCACACACACATATAAGACGATTGGAATAACTCCAAAAATATATAAACACGTTTTGGTTCTTGTATTCTGCACTTCCCTTTACTGTCTTCTAACATATTAAGATTTTGTTTTAATCGCATCAATACTTTTGAATTTCTACCTGACACATGAAACAAATACATGGGCTATACAGTTTGTACATTTTTAAGATATAGTTTGGATTTTTGAGCGTTTCTGTTAAAGCATGCATCATTATATGAAGGTTCATTTAAACACGTTCACTACTTGCAGAGTTATGCTCTAATAAAGAAACGGACTATACAAACAATTAAACAAAGTGCTATAACTATATATATATTACTTTAAATAACAATACTGATAAAAAGGCTTCCATAAATACACTTCATTACCGCCATGATAGAACATACGTGGGCTTACCATCGATTGTATTTGTTTGTATAAGTATTCTATAATGACTATTATATGGTATGTATTATTATGTTTTATACCTAGTTACGAGAATGTGTATATTTAAGAATTAAGACGATGTTCTTTTGTATAAGTCTAAATACACAGTCTGTCTGTCTGTCTGTCTGTCTGTCTTTTTGTCTGTCCGTCCGTTCGTCCGTCCGTCCGTCAGTCTGTCTGTCTGTCTGTCTGTCTGTCTGTCTGTCTGTCTGTCTGTCTGTCTGTCTGTCTGTCTGTCTGTCTGTCTGTCTGTCTGTCTGTCTGTCTGTCTGTCTGTCTATCTGTCTGTCCGGCCCTCCGGCCCTCCGTGTGTTAAAGTGTCTGTCTGTCTGTCTGTCTGTTTGTCTGTTTGTATTACTTTCTGTCTGTCTGTCTGTCAGTCTGTCTGTCTGTCTGTCGGTCGGTCGGTCGCTGGGTCGGTCGGTCGGTCGGTCGGTCGGTCGGTCGGTCGGTCGGTCGGTCGCTTTATATTTATACAGAGAAGAGAGTTTTGGGTCATGTATTATGTACTTCCTCTCATTGTCTTATATAAATGCATCAAGTTTTATTTGAATATCTTCCACACACAGGAAGTTAAGCTCCGTAAAAAAAAGACATATGTCCATAATGCACTTATGTCATCATATTCCCATTCGTCTCAAAACTGTTATGTACAGAACTAGACGTTTTATTGTAGAATTTAACTGGAGACCTCTAAGTGTTACCTTGATCGTTTCGATAGAGAGACGGGCATACCATGCGAAATATCTTGTTTCGATGATATACATATGTGTCATTTATACATGGACAAGTTATGGGTGAGACAGGAAGTTTCAGGCCGTTTTCTATTCAAATTGACTCCAACCCCAAAGTGTGACATTTACCTTTGAAATAAGTTAAGGCGTGTTACATGCAAATGCATTTTCTTGATAGTTGTCATTTGAGTCTTTGTATGTTAACATTGCATGATGATCCGGAAAAGCTTTTTGATGGATTAATTCGGGCTCTTTGTGTGAATGTGACCTTTGAGATATGGAGACGGGTGTTACACGCGACACGTCGTCTTATGATGGTTCACATGCATGCTAATTTATTTAAGAAAAAACATCAATATATGGGCAATAATGGCTGAGACAGAAAATGTCAAGCTGTGTAAAGGCAGGATTTGACATTGGACCCTTAAGTATGGCCTTGACCATTGACGTAGGGAGACGGGAGTCACAGGCGACTAGTCGATGGTTGACATTTTTATTTGTTTTAAAAATCGATCAATAAATAGCAACGTTAGGTCTGATACAAGAGTTTTCGCAGTCCCAGACTTACAGACCCACATATGGACAGACAAACGGACAGTGCGAATGTTATATGCCGCCTTAGTCCTCTGTAAATCGTGAAGAGAAAGCTACTTTTTATTTACTCTCAAGTTTCCTTCGAATACTGATATCATTCTATGAATCTTTAATTAGATAAATTCGATACTCTTTTAGTGATGATCCGCATAAAATGCCGGTCAGACGGTCGAAGGGAAGGACGGATTGATCCACAGGAAGATGATCTATGCGATTACTATATGCACCATTTATGCGCTTAATACAAATTAAAATGAACACATCTTATCATTTCATTGAGCTAGTTTCAAAGTGAAATGATCTAGCTTTTGTTCACTGCTAATCTACACTTATGAAATAATAAAAGCATATTATATACATCATAATACATTATCGAATGCAGATGGATCATTCTGGGCAATATATGAAATACATGTACATGCCTTTCAAATGCCGAAACAGAGTAGACGCGACGTTTTTTCTAACACGGAAACATTACATTGCCGTTTAATTTGCGTCATTAAACTAACCTCGTACAGATAATTCGTATTTCGCTGGCTAAGCCTGGACACATTCTTACTTGAACAAGGACCATAAAGGTTTATTTCAACTGTGCATATATGTATATGTATTTGTTAAAATAAAAGTTCTTTCTTTCTCACTGTGTATTTCTCCATATTAAGCCAGTAGCTTTTCATAGTAAGTCAGTAACTTTAAATATGTTTACGGCAGTTTACTAGATAAAGTCATGAAATACGCGTATTTGAGGTCTTATTAGCTAAATCGTTGAGCTAAAATATCTTGCAAAAGCAACGCTGTTAGAGTTTAAATTAATACGCTACTTGTAATATGTAGAGCCAATATGTTTATAAGTTGTTTCCTTAGTTGCTGAAACACTTAATTGCCACTTAAAAGTACCGTTACTGAAAGAAGCATAGACTTAATACCAAATGATACCGGTACCTCTACAGTTTCCAAAATTAGGCTCTGTTCCGTCGTTCCACTTGCCATTCTCACTACACTGAAGCGACGTTGTAAGTTCTATCTCCGAGGATGTTGGATAGTCTGAGTAGTCTGCTTGATCATTCTCGGGGCTTTGTTCAGCCACGCCTTCATGGATATACCTTTATTAAACGATAAGTATTTAGCGTATCTGTCTAAGATTTTTTTTTAAGGTTTGGTGCTACATCTGCATACAGCAAGAACATTGAATTCCAACAGAATTGCCAAGAAGCCCATGCTTTAGAATATGCAAACTTACTTCAAAGGTTTTATTTATAGCAAAAAAACTCTTGCATAATTTTTTAGACTAAACTTTACATAATTGTTGATAAAAAGTTCAATACAGTTCAAGACATCGCTATATTACGGAATACCGTAAGGGCCATCGTGGTTACACATTAAAATTAAGAGGGCAAGCATGCGAGAACGCGATAGTACGATGGCGATAATGCGACAATACGATGACGACAGTGCGACAATATGATGGCGACAATGCGATAAACGATGGCGACAATGCGACAACGCGATAGTAAAATGACGACAATGCGACAGTTCGATGACGACAGTGCGACAATACGATGGCGACAGTGCGAACGTACGATGGCGACAATGTTACTATGCGATAGTGCGATAATACGATGACGACAGTTCGACAAAACGATGACGACAGTGCGACAATACGATGGCGACAGTGCGATAGTACGATGGCGACAATGCGAGAATGCGAGAACGCGATAGTACGATAGCGACAATGCGACAATACGATGACGACAGTGCGACAATTCGATGGCGAAAATGCGATAGTATGATGGCGACAATGCGATGATACGATGGCGACAGTACGATATGACTTTCGCATTTTAGTCATCATATTATCGCACTGTCGCCATCGTATTGTCGCACTGTCGCATTTTCGTAATTGTTCTATCGCGTTGTCGCATTGTCGCCATCGTGCTATCTTTTTGTCAAACTGTCGTCAACGTATTGTCGCATTGTCGCCATCGTACTATCGCGTTCTCGCATTCTCGCCCTCTCGATTTTAATGTGTAACCACGATGGCCCTTACGGTATTTCCTAGTATATATGTATATCTATATTTATTCTAGAGGAGAAATTACGTTTGAATAAATTTACTAAGTGAATGTTGTGATCATAATGCTTTAATAGTTCATACACAGAAAAAACTTAAAATAAATTTAGCGTACATAAACGTCACACTATTTACGTGTTGCAAAAACTCGCAATTATTTCACATGATAGGTTTAACCCGCATAAATGACGATATCGCTCCTATTCGGAGTAATTTCCTGCTATATTGTTTTCAAAACTTAATAGAACACTTAAACTTATAGTCGGAAACAATGCATATAATGTCAATAAGTAAGGAACTGGTTCAATATTAATCTCGATTACTCATTAAAGAAAGCATAACCCTTATTGAACCGCTCTCGAGTCTGTATCATGGGTATATCCAGTACTTGTTGTATTTTAGGGAAATCTGAATAACGCTCGTGGGGACCAAACCCGTGACTCCCCGGTCACTATGCGGACACCACATCCACAACGCTACAGCGACCTATCTTATTTTGCTTTGTTATCAACACCACACAAAATTCTCGTATCCGGAGGTGTTATATCCCGTAAACCCGGTCGCTTGCAGTACGTTTCTTACTATACACAACTTCTAAATTCTCGTTTGCAGGAAAATGAGGAAGAAAATATTATTATAAATGATCATATAATATACGTTGTTCCTGTATAATACAGCCATTACTAAAACATTTCATTGGCGTTTTCATAGGCTGCGTTATTTTTGTACTGATATATATGAATATAAAGTAGTGAAGTTATGTTGGCGACATTTTGGAAAAATTGAAACGTTTTTGTCATTTACCTATTAACAAATTGAAACTTCAGCCCAAGAGAAACATTATACGAGCGTAAATATCTGACAAAAGTTGTCATCTCATGCAAATTATAGTAACCTCGTCATAGAAGTGCGTTTGATAAGTTCGTCAAAGGCTAACACAATTGTTAAAGTATTTTAATAGTACAATGTGAAGAATCGTATGGGATACTATAGCATACCCCTGATTATCCATGCTATTAAGGGCGAATATAAATAATCGGCAAATGCATACACGAAGGTCAATTAATAAAACCATTTCACAATCTTGTAAAACGGCTTTTTTCAATTTAATATTGGAGGTTGTATTCAATTACTTTGTGTTAAAAAGTGTTTACCTTTCAATAAAGCTAAACAACAAATAAAATCAAAGTTCTGACAGTACTGGTGTGACAATGCTTTTGAAGAGGATGGATATAAAAGCATCAATTTAAGTTACCTACATCACTACAATTGTGTATGTGGGAACGTAAATTTTGGGAACGACAAACAATTTGGGTACGAAAATTTGGGGTACGAAAACATTATGCCGAAACAAAATTGGGTATGAAGAAAAATGTGGGTACGAAAAAAAAATTGGTACTTAAAATATTTAAGGTATAAAAACAAACTTGGGTACCAAAAAACAATGGGTACGAAAAGAATTGGGTACGAAATTTTTGGGTACGAAATAATTATGCCAAACAAAATTTGGGTACGAACAAAAATTTTGGTAGGAACAAAAATTGGTTACGAAAAAAAATTGGTTACGAAAAAAATTTGGGTACGAAAAAAATTTGGGTACAAAAAAAAAATGGGTATAAAAAAAATAGGTACGAAATATTTTGGGTACGAAAACAAATTAAGGGGTACGGGGAAGTAGTACCCGTGGAGAACTTGACCCATTCAGCGAAACTGGGAGGCTGGTTACATTCTCGATCAAATCTTAAAATAACTAGAAATTGTGCGGCCGCGGCCGACGCGTATCCCCACGCCGCATAGGTAGATGTTATATTAGCTAATCTTTTTGGTTCTTGACATCAAGACAAAACATGCATTGATTTGTTTTCATTTTTGACAATTGTGACACATAGACCATAACAAGCTTAAAAGTTAAGGTTTATAATTTAAAAAATAAGTTTATAATATCAGGAAAGATTTGGAAATCCTATCTCCAAATTGTCTGACACAGGCTATTCCAACTTGTCTGACACAAGGTAGTCTTACTTGTCTGACACAGGCTAGTCCAACTTGTCTGACACAGGCTAGTCCACCTTGTCTGAAACAGGCTAGTCCAACTTGTTTGACACAGGGTAGTCTCACTTGTCTGGCAAGGCTAGTCTAACTTGTCTGACACAGGCTAGTCCAACATGTTGACACAGGCTAGAACAACTTGTCTGACACAGGCTTGTCAAACTCGTCTGAAACAGGCTTGTCCAACTTGCTTGACACAGGCTTGTCAAACTTGTCTGAAACAGACTAGTCTAACTTGTCTGAAACAGGCTAGTCTAACTTGTCTGACACAGGCTAGCCCAAGTTGTCTGACACAGGCTAGTCCAACTTGTCTGACACAGGCAAGTCCAACTTGTCTGACACAGGCAAGTCTAACTTGTCTGACACAAGCTTGTCTTACTTGCCTGACACAGGCTAGTCCAACGTGTCAGCGTGGGGATAACTACATTTAGGTGTTTTCCAGCGTGACAGCATTTAAAGTGCAACTTGGCAGTTTCGTGTCTGGTTCCTGTCCCGAACCTCTCGATAAATTTGAAGGAGGACGGGAACCAAGCTTCCTTTACCTCTATCAATAAAATCAGCAATGTATGCCGATTGAGAAAATTAAGACTAATAATCGGACTGGCTCCGTCTTTTAGGTAGATCGCCATTGTGAAGATTTTTTTCATGGTATGATAACTTAGACGAGCTGCTGAAGCAGCATCGTCAAAAACGAGAAACTTTATAAATTTCTACGAAAATGTTAAACAGAACAAATAATATAATTATTCATATAAAAACAAATTTAGTGTTGTGTTAAACCTTGCTTTCAGTTCCAATTGACGACACATGGTTATAACTTTACCAGAAAAGCACTTACCCATCCTTGCATTCCAATGCAATTGTGTCCCCCGGAAGGAAATATGTATTGCGGTCAAAAGGTTCACCATATCTATTCAAAACGTTCAATTGCGAGGTGCGTGTGGATTTAACTCCCATATTGTCAGGGAACTCGGAGAAATCGTACCTTGAGCAAACTGGAAACGAATGTTTATTGCCGTTACTTATTTTAACATACATGCTCATACTTTCTACGCACATTTATGGTTCATCATAGTCATTTAAAACAGTTTAAAGCATAATACACAAAATAAATACGCCGCACACATGTAATAAACAGTGTGTGTTGGGAAACAAGCCGTTGAATACGTTATATATGCAACACAAAGTTTGCAAAGTGCTATTGTTTTGCCCATTGCACCACATTTTTGCACATTGGGTTGGCACGTTCATTATAAATCATTTCTGCATGTTTATGTGTAGTTTTTCTTTGCGGATTGCTGCTTTTATGTCGAGTCGAAACATCTTTACGTCAGTGTTTGCACAATCATAAAGCGCACATTGCTAGTTTAGATGGATGTCATTTTTAGCAAGGATACTTTGGGGTATGGCAATAATTCCGAAAAGTGCATATGATTTTTAGATATTATTTAAATAAACATTTTTAAAATTATTCTACACACCAACATTATAACAATTTTAAGACAACACGTGTTTCAATTAAGACCATCGGGTATTTTATACATTCATGGGCTATTGGGACTATAATATATATAATAAACATTAACCAGAAGCATGTTATGTTTAATGAGGTTTAAATATTCGTCAAGTGAAGATTAATATAAATATGAAAAAATTATATGGGCCATCGGCCAAAACATCGTTAACTATTATGATAATACTTTTTCGATGTCACAAGCAAATGACATGATAACATTTACATGCTAGACAAATACAATCGTGTTCGTCAATATCCATAGATCATTTACTACTATTACTTTCCTGATCGGGATATTTTATGCCCCAAAGTCGCGGAATGCAAAAATATTAAAGAGTTTGTATATATACAAAAATGATTTAATATGGCATAACGATTTGTCGTATAATAATACCTGATACACATGTTATGTTGTTCAGATACAATGGGGTTAGTTTTCCCTCTGTCAATACTCCAACTCCCTGTCCTTTCCATTCCACCTTGCCGAGTTTATCTTGCATCATGCACTGGAACCGTATGCCCTGTAGATTTGGGACGTTGCTCATCAAACCGTCGTTACATTTGAAGCTGACTGAATTTTCGCCTAAAGTACCGCCGTCTAGCACCATGTTTTTGTTCTTCAAATCGCCACCAATAATACGACGACATCCAACTGGTTGAAAAATTGCAATTTATATTTATTGTTTATTCATGAGTTCTATATAAAATGCTCTGAAGCATTATATATATCCGACAAACATTAAAAACACAGCCCTATGTGCATAATACTACTAATGTAAATAGTATTACTTATTTGTATACGAACTTGCAATACTATGACTGTAAATCCACTTGTTAAAAATTAACAGAAGTTATTCATCAAAACTATCCACGTTAATACTCTAATCAATGTCACTCTCTTATTATGATCCTTTCACTTTCAAGCACTGTATATATTTAATTGTATTACTACACCCCAATTTATCAACTTAGTCACGCGTAAGCCATTTATATGGCTTGGTAGTACAATATTT
>VMBQ01004032.1:57306-70783 GCA_007657795.1 Dreissena rostriformis
ACGAATCTAACCGGATACACCGTCTTCAGTCTGTAACCAACAATGTATTTTCTATATTCAAATACACGCGCACTTATAAATTTAGCCAGGTAAATGGAATTATTCGTTTACAGAACTTACATTTTTTACTAAAGCGATGATAAACTTCTTCATCACATCCAATTCTTGGTTATCAATACTTTTTGATACATCTATTAAAATGTAAGCGTCGACGCCGTGTTCGCTGTTAACTTTTATTGTACGTCCTTGAGCGATATCAGCGTCTGTGACTTCCGAGTTAAGACTTTCATTTGCATTAATAATTGCGTTGTTCAAGGATACTTTCAAAGCTTCCTTCAGGTTTATTCCGGTGTGGGGGGTAAATAATGACGTTCCTGGAACAAAACATATACAGTTAAACAACTAACAGGCGTCTTGTTAAACCTATGTATTATATTATATTTGACCATGTTAGCGAACGTCCTAAAATTGTTATCGAGTTGTTGTGCAAAACAGTCGTAATCAAGATTACCAATCATATAGGGACTAAAACATTCATTTTATTGTTTTTCTGACGTTTTCTTTTAGTTTTGTCTTCATCTTTAAAGAAATGTTACGACTTTGCCATACATATAAACGTGCACGAAGAACCCAAAAGTACTGTATCGCTATTCAGCTTAAATTGTGAATAGTGATTCTTCTGAATTGTTAAGACATTTTTTTTAATAATCAACATTTAATCGGATAAATGAAACCAGTTTGTATAACAATATGATGAGATCGTGTACATACTTTTAACGTCTGTCGTCGGAATGAAGATATGAAAATTTCGAGTACTCACAAAGTAAAACATCAGCTACGCCAGCAGAAAAGAACTGTATTATACCATGCGGTCATTTTATTTATTGCAAGGAACCAATTGCAAAACAAAACACAAGTATTTAACGACAAACACAAGTACACAACACATACACACACATTGATTAAACTGCATTCACCGCGTTGAGATTGTCAATGCAAAGGATTGGGGTTTAAATTAGTTTTAAGGAGCTCTTAACCTCATATTTTGTACAGAAATCTCATGCCATCACGATTGGATTTGAAGATCACTAAAAGAGAATCAATTTCATCAAATTAACATTTGTATACTCAATTTTTGGATACAAACAAAAATACCAGAATGTTAACTTTCTGAGGCACAATACCTGTACAGTCTATTGGTTCATCGCTCCATTGCGTGTTAAACAAGCAGGTCCTGTTGGTCGAACCTCCGTACACTTTGTCGTTACACCCAAACTCAATCGTTGTTCCAATTTCGATACGCTTTGGCACATCAACTATGCGAGCCCCGAACGGAACACACGGAGGTTGGCAAAAGTCGTCTGAATAAGAGATTGTAAAAATATGTGTTCACAACTTAACAAGATTAAGTTCAACTTACATTTCAGTTCAATTTGTATTCATATTCTGAAACCATTATTGAATGCACCGTTTGTGCTGTCAATAACTGTTACCATTTAACACAACAAGCTGCATTATATATATACGTTATGATTTTGTAATAAAAACATATAAGGTCGATACTTATACATATATTAACTGTAATTGGCAAGAGCGCACCGATACCTCTCTGACATATATAGACGATTTATGCATGAAGAGGCTACCGCTTATTTATAGGCGGAATATCACAATTCCGCTTGTTTTGTGGCAATACCTAAGGCGGGACACTATCGACATAATCCAAAAGTAATTTATTTAAAGCTAGGTATCGATTAGCAGGACTATACATAAACCAACACAGCACTACACGTCAAACCGATAATGTTAACAAACTATCGGCATTGCATACCTTTTCGCACACATTGGATGCATGACTCATCCCATTCACCATCGAGCTGACACTCCCACACGGGTGATCCCATTATCGTATAGCCATGGAAACACGTGAACTCTGCGGTCGCGTTCGGCAAATAAAACTCCATTTTCGTTTCTAATATACCATGTAGTGGTTCTGGCGGCGTCAAACAAGTAATAGCTTAAAGTGCAAACAATAACAAGAACATTTACTTATCTAGATTACCTCTGTAAGAACCACTACAGTTGTTATTTCTATTCGTAGAATATGGAACATCTTTAGTACGTTTTACGTTTTCTACTGATACGTATAATGCTGTTATAGTTCATACCTTCGCACTCGAAATCTTTGATCTCGAAACTCTTGTCAGTCAGACATTGTATGTTATGTCTATTGTTGACAGGACGAAACCCTTGATCGCATTGGAGCGTCAACACCTCAGAATACTTGTGGACGTCTTTGTAATTTGTAATAACTCCATTGCTTATATTCTGATAAGACTGTGCATCACACGTGATTTCTGTAAAACAAATAAATAGGTGATATCCGTTGATTTTAGTATCCACGTCTATTATCATTTCACGAGTGGCCAAAACAAGCATGTTCATATACTATGGCTTTATAATATGTGCGAGCTCTGTATTTGCGTCTGAATAGTTCGTGAACAGTGAGTGTATAATTGTGTCGTCATTAGATTGGAAACAAATTCGCTTACTGATGCATTGGTAGAATAGTTCTTTGGTTACTGAATCGATGCCGCTTGATAATTATTGTTCATTAAAGTGTATATTTTGATACGTATTGTTTAATCAGCCTGGATATGAGATCATTGACCTATTAATAAACATAATTACAATCTAGTAGAACACATGCTGTTAATGTAAGTGACAAAGACCCACAAAGTATTGCTTTGACTCAAAAGTGATATCTTGACAATCAAAGCTGGGGAAAACAAGTTGTGTTCATTAATTGAAACACATGTTGTGTTTACTGAATCAAGACATCTCAATGCATTGTATATATTTTATATATACAATATTTATTTTCTTTTGTATCAAGTTTAAATTAAAACTAAGATTTGAACTGGCAGATTTAAGGACAATAACTCAATAATTATCAAAGAAAGAGTTATGTATAGTGTGCTCCGCACGTCTTCACAAAGTCTAATATCTTAATATAAATTTCGAATTGAGTCCGTTTAGAAATTGTTTTGTTTCAGTTTTGGTCAACAGAATACACTTAAATTTGGACTTGGGCTCTGCGCAAAAGACATACAAAAATCATGACATTCCTTAACCGCTGAAGAGCGTTTTGTAGTTTTTGCACTCTAAACGACCACTTATTGTTGATGTAAGTATATAGATTGCAATCGTTATATCTTAAATTATTATGGATTTAAAGAATGCACAATACAATAAACAAAATATTATGTTAATATTGAACACGAGGTTGTGGTACTTATACATTTTACTTGCACTTCTCTCAAAGCCCTGTATCGATAGAAGTAGTTTCATATAAATCCATGCACTACTTTCCGCTTTATTCTTGTAAAATTAAAAGTACATAATATGGTTATTGTGTGCACACAGACATGTACAAAAAGGAAAATAACTAATATAAATATATAGAAAGAGTTTTAGTTCTTGTATTCTGCACTTCCCTTTACTGTCTTCTAACATATTAAGAATTGTTTTAAAATCGCATCAATACTTCTGAATATCTTCCTGACACATAAAACAAATAGAGGGGCAATAAAGTCTGTCAATTTTGAAGATATAGTTTTGGTTCTTGTGCTTTTTTGTTAAAGCATGAATCATTATATAAAGGTTCATGTAAACACCTTCACTACTTGGAGAGTTATGCTCTCATAAAGAAACGGATTATACAAAACATTAAACACAGTTCTATAACTATTTATAGAACTTTACATAACACTACTGTTAAACAAACTTCCATTAATACACTTCATTACCGCCATGATAGAACCTACGTGGGCTTACATTCGATTGTTCTTATTTGTAAAAGTGTTCTTAAATGACTATTATATGTTATGTAATATTATGTTGATATACCTAGTTACGAGAATGCTGTGNCGTTTCGATAGGGAGACGGGCATTACACGCGACATATCTTGTTATGATGATTTACATTTGTGCCATAAATATATGGAAAAGTTATGGGTGAGACAGGAATTTTCAAGCCGTTTTATATCTTAATTGACGTTGGACCTCTAAAAGTGACATATACCTTTGAAAAATGTAAAGACGTGTTAATTGCAACATACATTCTCGTGATGGTAGTCATTTGTGGTCATGTATTTTAAAATTGCATGACGAGTCCGAAAAAGTTTTTTTATGGATTAATTCGGCATCTATGTGTACATTTGACCTTTTAGATATGGAGACGGGTGTTACACGCGACACGTCGTCTAATGATGGTTCACATGCATGCTCATTTATTTAAGAAAAAAACATCAATATATGGGCAAGTTATGGCTGAGACAGGAATTTCAAGTTGTGTTAAGGCAGGATTTGACCTTGGATCCTTAAGTGCTGCCTTGACCATTGAGGTAGGGAGACGGAAGTTACACGCGACATGTCGACGGTTTACATTTTTATTTGATTTAAAAATCGATCAATAAATGGCAACGTTAGGGCTTAGACAAGAGGCTTCGCTTTCCCAGTTACTTTTCATTTACTCTGAAGTTCCCTTCGAATACTGCTATCATTTTGTGAATCTTTAATTGAATAAATTCAATGCTCGTTTAGTAATGATCCGTACAAGATGCGGGTCAGACGGTCGAACGGAAGGACGCATTGATCCACAGAAGGATGATCTATGCGAATACTATATGCCCCACTCTTGCGCTTAAAAACGACACCAATACAAATTAAAATGGAGAAATCTTATCATTTTATTTGTGTTAGTTTTAAAGTGAAATGATCGAGTTATGTTCACTGTTATTCTACACTAATGAAATAATAAAATCATATTATACACATAATACATTATCGGAAGCAGATGGTGCATTCTGAGCTATCGATGAAATACATGTACTTTATATTTTAAATGCCGAAACGTAGTAGACACGGTGTTTTTTGCTAACACGGAAACATTAAGGGGTGTTGCTGCAGTTTTGCTGATTTGTTTTTCCATCTAATAGATTTTGTTCGAATTTTATATTCAAGTAATACATACAAATACAATATAAACAGTGAAAGAAAAAAATAGGGTCACCGGCTTTGTTTTGATTTTATTCAACTTTGTATAACATGAACTTTTTCATTGAAAGTGAACAATCTCTAATTGCGTCAAAATAATTCATAACCTATGCAATTGGCAACATGTAGATATTATATAAGCTAATAGACATCATATACCATTTAATTTAACCACACACTTCCACAAAAATGATGTACACACGTTTACTTTTCAGAAATTGATTTTTTATAATTTTGATGTCACCCAAAAAACAGACACATTTTCACAATGTTAACCACATAATTGGAATTTTATTTTTTTTTTGTCTAATAGAATTCTGCGAAACTGCTCACATATTTTCATCTATGTGTTGTCATCATAAATAAAAAATAAAAAAAGGGTCACCGCATTTTTTACAGAGAAATTTATGTTAACAATCACTACCGTCTATGTCAAATTTCATAAAATATGGCAAATGAGCAAACCCAAGTACCGATACATAGCTTTCTAGAAATATGTATACACATTATAAATTGTTTACAATCTTAACTGGGATCACAACAGCTTACCAAAAAAACACACCAATAATACAATATTGAATCACAAACATAAGAACATAAAGTATCAAACTCGACGTTAATCATCAATTACTTAAGAGGACTAGTTCCCAAATTTTGGCATTTTTAAAGTAAGTGATTGAATGCGTTTAATTGATAAGCAACGGAACTTAAAAAAGCTCAGTATAAAGCAAGAATGAAATTAACAAACAAAAACAAGTTAACCGCACCTGGGATCGAACCCCCGACCGTTTTATTATCAAAGCGAGCGCATAATGCACTCGACCATCGGTGCTGATACTGATGACAATATTGGGTTGTCGCAATAGCGATAATCGGTGTTACTATAAATGCATCCCCGGCTCAATAGACTGCAACAACACCCCTTCAATGGACGTTTAGAATACGTTATTAAACTCCTCTAACTTCAAATAGAATTTTGTATNATTTAATTTAACCACACACTTCCACAAAAATGATGTACACACGCTTACTTTTCAGAAATTGAATTTTTATAATTTTAATGTCACCCAAAAAACGGACACATTTTCACAATGTAAACCACGTAATTGGAATTTTAAAAAATTCTGTCTTATAGAATTCTGCGAAACTGCTCACATATTTTCATCTACGTGTTGTCATCATAAAACAAAAATAAAAAAGGGGGTCACCGCATTTTTTACAGAGAAATTTATGTTTAACAATCACTACCGTCTATGTCAAATTTCATAAAATATGGCAAATGAGCAAACCCAAGTACCGATACATATTTTTCTAGAAATATGTATACACATTATAAATTGTTTACAATCTTTACTGGGATCACAACAGCTTACCAAAAAAAACACACCAATAATACAATATTGAGTCACAAACATAAGAACATAAAGTATCAAACTCGACATTAATCATCAATTACATAAGAGGACTAGTTCCCAAATTTTGGCATGTTTGAAGTAAGTGATTGAATGCGTTCAATTGATAAGCAACGGAACTTAAAAAAGCTCAGTATAAAGCAAGAATGAAATGAACAAACAAAAACAAGTTAACCACACCTGGGATCGAACCCCCGACCGTTTTATAATCAAAGCGAGCGCCTAATGCACTCGACCATCGGTGCTGATACTGATGACAATATTGGGTTGTCGCAATAGCGATAATCGGTGTTACTATAAATGCATCCCCGGCTCAATAGACTGCAACAACACCCCTTCAATGGACGTTTAGAATACGTTATTAAACTCCTCTAACTTCAAATAGAATTTTGTATTTCGCTGCCTTTGCCAAGACGCATTCTTACTGTGTGTATCTCCATATTAAGACATTAGCTTTCATAGCAGGGCAGTAACTTTAAATATGTTTACGACATTTAACTAGATAACGTCCTTAAAACAATATAGCTAACCTTTCTATTGTTATCTACTATTATACTCAGCTCCACGGCTTCCCACATACCCCGCATGGAGGGTTGTAGGGTAGTACATTGATATAGGGCTCGAGCTACGCTCTTGCAAAATATTAACTTATTGAAATATTGCGTGGTTAGTAGGAAGCTGTGTACATAATATCTAAGTATTTTATGTCGCCTTGCAGATCGACACAAAATAATTATAACATCAAATTAATAAGCTTAATTGTTGGGCTTTAATATCTTACAATAGCAACGCTGTTGGAGTTTTGCAATTATAACGTTACTTGAAATGTTTAAAGCCAATATGTTTATAAGTTGTTTCCTAAGTTGCTAAAACACGTAATTGCAACTAAAAAGTACCGTTATTGACAGAAGCATTGACTTTATACCGTAAGTATGATACCGGTACCTCTACAGATTCCAAAATTAGCCTCTGTTCCGTTGTTCCACCGTCCATTTTCACCACACTGAAGCGATTCTGTAAGGTCAATCTGCGGGGCCTCATTTGATGGATAGTTTGGATAGTCTGGTTGCTCATCCTCGGGCCTTTGTTCAGCCACGCCTTCATGGATATACCTTTATTAAACAATAAGTCATTGCCTAAGATGGTTTTTAGTTTTTGTGCGACAACTTTATACAGCAAGAACATTGAATTCCAACAGAATTGCCCAGATGCCCATGCTGTGGGAAACGCAAACTTACTGCAGAGGTCATATTAAAAAAAAACTCTTGCATAATGTTTTAGATTAAAATTAACATAATTGTTAATAATAAGTTCAATAAGTTTGAAGACATAGGTATATGTATATATATATATATATTTATTCTCAAGGTAAATATATGTTTGAATAATTTTACTCAGTGTATGTTGTGATCAGAATGCTTTAAAAATTCATACACAGGAATACTTAACATATATCTAGCGTTCATAAACGTTACGATATTTACGTGTTGCAAAAAACTCGCAATAATTTCACATAATAGGTTTTACCCTGCTAAAATTACAATGTCGCTGCAATTTCGGAGTAATTTCCTGCTGTATTGTTTTCCCGACTTAAAATAACACTTAAATTTATAGTCAGAAACATTGAATATATGGTCAATAAGTGAAACAATGGTTTATAAATGATCTTTTAGAAAGCCCAACCCGTATTGAACCTCTCTCGAGTCCCTATCATGGGTAAAACAAGTACTTGTTGTCTTTTAGGGAGATCTAAATAACGCTCGTATGGACCAAACCCTTGACTACCCGGTCACTATGCGGACACCACATTCACTACGCCACGGCGACCTATCTAGTTAAGCTTTGTTATCAAAACCACACCAAATTCCAGTATCAGGATGTGTTATATCCAGTAAAACCGGTCGCTTGCAATACGTTTCTTACTATCACAACTACAAAATAATCATTTGCAGGTAAATCAGGAAGAACATATTATTAGAAATGATCATATAGTATACTTTGTTCCTGTATAATACAGCCTTTACTAATAATTTTCATTGGCGCTTGAATTGTCTGCGTTGTTTTGTACTGACATATATGAAGTTATGTTCGAAATATTTTGGTAAAATTGAAATGCTTTTGTCATTCGCTAACAAAGTGAAACGTCAGCCCAAGAGAAACATTATACGAGCGAAAATATACGACAATGATTGTCATTTCATGCATATTATAGTAACCTCGTCATTGAAGTGCGTTTGTTAAGCTCCTCAAAGGCTAACACAATTTATAAAGTATGTTAATGGTACGTAGTGAAGAATCGTATGGTATACTATAGCATACCGTTGATTATCCATGCTATTAAGGGCGAATATAAATTATTGGCAAATGCATACACGACGATCAATTTAGAAAACCATATCGCAATCTTGTTAAACGGCTTTTTTAATTTGATATTGGAGGTTGTATTAAATTACTTTTTGTTAAAAAGTGTTTACATTTCAATAAAGATAAGCAACAAATTACAAAAAACGATCCGAAAAACTCGAGAAAATAATAAACAGAAAAATAAATGAAAATATTCATATTAACACAAATTTAGTGTTTGTGTTTTACGTTGCTTTCAGTTTCCATTGACGACAAATGGTTATAGCTATACTAGAAAAAACACTTACCCATCCTTGCATTCCAATGCAATGGTGTCCCCCAGAAGGAAATATGTATTGCGGTCAAAAGGTTCACCATCTCTATTCAAAACTTGCAGTTTCGTGGTGCGTGTGGATTCAACTCCCATATTGTCAGGGAACTTGGAGTAATCGTAACTTGAGCAACCTGGGGACGAATATTTATTGCAGTCAATTTTGACATACATGCACGTACTGTCTTCACACATTTACGGGTTATTAAAGTTATTTAAAATGGTTTAAAGCATAATACACAGAATAAAATTACACGCACGCATGGAATAAACAGTGTGTGTAGGGGAACGAGTTTGTTTATTTAGTCGCGATGCATCAACAGCCGTTGAATACGTTGTATGTGCAAAATTAAGTTTCCAACGCGCTATTATTTTGCCGATTGCACCACATCTTTGCAAATTGGGTTGGCGCGTTCACTATAAATCTTTTCTGCATGTTTATGTGTAGTTATTCTTTTTGGATTGCTGCTTTTATGTCGAGTCGAAACATATTAACGTCAATGTTCGAAATGAGAACAGCCACGTTATTACTGTTACTGAATGACGGAATAACACTATATGGATATGTTTCAAATGTTTATAAATTGCAATTAAACATGAGCTATTTTACTGATCAGGGTACTTTCAATATTCTTAAAGTAGTGTTGGGTTGTGAGGGGGGGGGGAAGGGTATGATTGTTATTGTTTTAAGAATCACAAAGCGCAAATTGCTAGTTGAGATGGAGTATTTTTTTTAGCAAGGATGCTTTGGGGTATGGCAATGATCCCGAAAAGAACAAATGATTTTTTTTATTATTTCGAAAACACATTTTTAAAGTTATTTAACACACCAAAATTATAAGACAACACATGTTTCAATTAAGACCATCAGGTTTTTTTTATACAATCATGGGCTATTGGGACTATACTATTTAGTATAACCATACACCAGAAGCATGTTATGTTTAACGAGGATAAAAAAATATTCGTGAAGATAAATATAAACATAGTATATGCGTCATCATCCAAAATTTCGTTAACTATTATGATTATACTTTAAAAGATTAAATGTAAAAAATGAACAACTTCACCTCAACATGGTGAGTGTAAAATTGCGATGTCACAAGCAAAGGACGTAATAATATTTACGGCACAAACATTCATAGACAAATACAATCGTGTTCGTCAATATCCATAGATCATTTACAACTATTACTTTCCTGATCGGGATATTTAACTCCCCAAAGTCGCGGAATGCAAAAGTATTAAAGAGTTTGTATATGAAAAACAAATCATTTAAAATGGCATAACGATTTGTCGTATACGAGTAATAATACCTGATACACATGTTACGTTGTTCAGATACAATGGGGTACTTCTGACCTCTGTCACTACTCCAACTCCCTGTCCTCTCCAATCAAACCTGCCGAGTTCATCTTGCATCTTGCACTCGAACCATATTTCCTGTAGATTTGGGATGTTGCTCATCAAACCGTCGTTACATTTGAAGCGGACTGAATTTCCGCCTAAAGTACCACCGTGTAGCACCATGTGTTTGTTCTTCAAATCGCCATCAATAGTACGAAGACATTCCACTTGTTTAAAAATTGCAATGTATATTTATAGTTTGTTCAATATTTCTATATTAAACGCTCTGAAGCATTATATATATCCGACCAACATTAAAAAACACATCCCTGTGTGCATTATTCTACTTATGTAAAAATTATTACTTATTTGTATACGAACTTGCAATATTATTACCGTAACTCCACTTGTTAATAATTAACATAAGTTATTTATCTAACTATCCATGGTAATACTTTAAACAATGTCGACCTTATTATCATGATCTTTTCACTTGCAAGCACTGTATTAATTTAATAGTATGACTATACCCTAATATGTCAACTAAGTGACTCGTAAGCCATGTATATGGCTTGGTAGTACAATATTTTGCATATATTACCTATGTACTATGCGTCACTTTAATAAAATATACAACTACTACTAACAAGTAATACAATTAAGAGGACAAACTATATACTGCCACAACATCTATTAATTACTTCTGTGACAGCAGCAGCAACAACAATAATATTAACACAGCATGAGTAAACGAAGTTAACGGAAAATGAGCTTACCTTCTTCAAGATAACTTTTGAATTTCGATTCCGTAAATTTGTCGAATACTATCAATATCGCACATACGCGAATTAGCATACCCATTTTCACGTTAAACATTCATACAACTGTGTTATTTTTAAATCATATTTATCAGTCATATAACTTAAGAATTACACAGTTATTTAACCGGACATTAACCGAATTATATGCAATCTGCGCTAGTTATTATTAGAATGCTCCGTTGAGACCTGAAACTACCAATCGAGTCTGACCACTTATAAGGTCATTAAACCAAATGAGCAGAATATTTTTCGCAAAAATGAAACAAAGCAGTATTCATGCCCCGACAAGTATACGTGAAGTAATGCACGTAGCTGTTACTTCAAATCCCACTTGATTGCCACCAATTTTCATACGAATTTTAAGATGAAAAAGAGAAACACTTTAGACGCCCGTCATGTGAACACTTGTACGAATTAAACGAGTCAATTGGTTGGTAGTGACACGTTATGAGGCCCGACTAGAAATGTTTTTTAAAATTATTTTGACACTCTTGTTTGAATGTTGGCAAGATATTATTTGTCAACAAAATTAATATAAGCATCGAAAGTTAACACGATGCTGTGCCCGTAGAACTGCGTGTCAATTTTACTGTAACATGGTAAGAATTTTATCAATACATATATGCGTCTAAGTATGAGTTACAATATTAACATGAATTTACCAAAAGGGAAAATAATCATGAGTTTGCGGTCAATAACATGCAGTATCAGGTTTATTTTGGTGAATATTAAACACAGTACAAGGTGTAAAATTTTAGACCCTTCAAGTTTCAATTTGTCTTGCAAATACAAGCGTAATAGAAAACGTATAACAATTTTTTATTCAAGATTGATTGCCAACTCTTCTTTAGATATTAACGACTTAAAAACTATCGCTTTAGAATATTTTAGAAAATTGCCTCCAAGAAAAGAGGCATACTTAAGGATATGTTTTTTCTATTGAGTTTCCGCCGCACCTTTTTTGACTACACTGCGGTGTGTAAACAGTGGTTTGACGAGTTTGCACGTACGCATATAAGCGGCCAAGTACTTAAATCGTTCTTAAGGAGCTTCATCCGGAAAAAAACACAACAATTATCCATCAATTACGGATTGATGAAATGCTCAATACTTAAGGACCATGGCGAATGTTAAGGCGAGACCAAGCCATATGTTTGTATTTCAGTTATGATATCAACGTTAATTAAATATCGATATTTTAATACGTCTTTATTGGTTGAAAACCATAAAATACCCTGATTTGTAATTTTTCTAAATAATGCTGTCCAGTGATGGTGAAGAAAAACACATATAAGTAGTCTAAATTTGACTAATGCTGTAATATGCAGAACATATCAATTAAATATCGGAATATATAATTACGGCATCGTGTTTTCAAATTGATATTAAGACTTATACTTTACTTGTATGTTATCACCTTAAAACATATATTTTGGTATAACACGTATTCTTTGGAACGCTTATTGACAAGGCGTGAAGTGACAAAAAGCCCATGATTTGAATACTCGCCTACTCAATAGTATTGTGTGTGGCCTTCGATATGAGCGTGAAAAAGATTGTGTTGTTACTTCGGCAATACTGTTTTGTGAAAATCAAGCACAGCGTTTTTACGAATGAAGCCTCACTCAAGATGATCGTGGCTCTTGACTTTACTAATTGCTTTCTTGTTGCGGTTTTCTGGACTCAAAAAGACACGTGACCGTACTTTACTGCCTGAACATAGGTCGCACCATGTTTATTAACATTTCCCTAATAGACCTATACTAGCAACGTACAATTGAACATCGCTTACACTGTACGTCTAACAATTACGAATGTGTTTCTTAATGCAGTTTTGCTGATTTTGTTTCATCAATAGATTTTGATCAAAATTTATATTTAAGTAATATATTAAAAAATATTAAAAATGAAATAACAAAATAAGGTCAAAATAACATGTACTTTGTCATTTAAACTGAAATATCTCTAATTGCGTAAAAATAATTAATAATCTTTAAAATTGGCAAAATGTAGATATTATATAAGCTAAGATACATCATATAACATTTAATTAAACCACACACTACCAATTAAATGGAGTACACAAGTTAAATCATAAGAAATTTATTTTTAATAATTGTTATGTAACACATAAAAAAAGTATTTTTTTTACTATTTTAACCACA
>VMBQ01004032.1:72113-91086 GCA_007657795.1 Dreissena rostriformis
ATATAACTCTTTATAATAATTCAAATTAAAAAACTAAATCATTTGCAGGGATGGAAACTAACTTTTTACTATTGGTTGCCCGCACGGGCAACCATCTTTAGTATCTTGGTTGCCCAGCTAAAGAGTAACAAGCCCAGAAATATGTACATGTTGTGTCATGTGTATCTTATACATTCTTTAAATACAATAATAGATAATTAAATAATATTGCTGACATGACAAACTTTCAATGCATTATGTATCATTATTCTGAGCCTGGATTGAATCATTTCCTATACCTAAAATTTAGGTTGTTAGTCCGGCTGGGCAACTTACTTTTTTTGTTAAAGCTTGAAACTTTAAAGCCATCAAAATTGGCGACTGTGGATCAATAATGAGTAAAATAATATTAATTTATTATTTAGCCTAAATAATAAATTAATATTATTTTACTCATTATTGATCCACAGTCGCCAATTTTGATGGCTTTAAAGTTTCAAGCTTTAACAAAAAAAGTAAGTTGCCCAGCCGGACTAACAACCTAAATTTTAGGTATAGGAAATGATTCAATCCAGGCTCAGAATAATGATACATAATGCATTGAAAGTTTGTCATGTCAGCAATATTATTTAATTATCTATTATTGTATTTAAAGAATGTATAAGATACACATGACACAACATGTACATATTTCTGGGCTTGTTACTCTTTAGCTGGGCAACCAAGATACTAAAGATGGTTGCCCGTGCGGGCAACCAATAGTAAAAAGTTAGTTTCCATCCCTGCCTACGTTTTCTTTATTTTGAATAATATACGCGTGTATAGATCACGCAGCCCCCTTTTTTATCATTGCTAGTATAATTTTCATTTTGATAAGTTATCACCTCAGTCTATACGGTTATTCTTTTCATACCCCCGAAGGTGGGTATATAGTGATTGCACTGTCCGTTTGTCCGTCTGTCCGTCTGTCTGTCCATCTGTAATTCCGTCACACTTTGCATTTAGTTTCGAACAATGTGGATAAACACTGCCTTTAGGTTTACACATATGTGGTAAAAGGTGGCATATGTCATCCTATGGTGCCAGCTCTTGTTTGTATTACATTCATTTTCATTGACATTTTAGTATATTGCTGTCACATAGACAATCAAGTAAGTAATTTGGATCTTTTACACCCAATATTGCTGCTTCTTCCTGTAGCTGCGCGATGATGATCTGAAATATTAACTATATGATGCTATATTCTCAAATCTGTTTGTAAAAAGAAGGGATTTAGTTGATGCGTGTTAGTAATTTCATTTCATCGTGCCTCAAAAAGTTGTAACTCTGATGCTCTGGTCTCCTTCCTACCATTGATTAATTAAATATAATAAATAGTTATTGAATTGAATGCGTTTTAATTCACTTTTATTACTGTTTAATTTCACTTGCAATTCTATGAGGTTTAATTTTATTTACACTTATATGTATCATGAATATTGCTGGGCCAAGTGTGAGGTTGAGCTCTCTATAACCGGTTTAACCCCCCCCCAGTGCTTAGCATTGACCGTTCCAAAGCGGTGATCGCAGCTTTATTCTACTATGTGTATATGTTGTTTCGTTTTGTGCCGTACTGTACCGTTTTGTCAATTGGTTCCTTGCCATAAAAAGGACCAAGAAGGTGTTTATGATAGAAATGCAATACTGCTGCAGCTTCTGGAGTTTCATTTCTTTATTTTGTGTAGCAGCAGATACGTTATGATAGCGCATTCGCTCATAATACAATCACTTAACGACGTAATGTTGAATATTGTGTCGCAGCAGAATGCGCAATGATAGCGCATTCGCTCATTATACGATCCCGACGTAAGATCGAGTCCTGTGTAACAGCAGATACACTATGATAGCGCATTCGCTCATAATACAATCATTTAACGACGTAATGCTGAGTCTTGTATTGCAGCAGCTACGCAATAATAGCGCGTTCGCTCATAATGCAATCCCGTAACGACGTAATTTAGAGTCATGTGTTACAGCAGATACGATATGATAGCGCATTCACCCATAATACAATCAATTAATGACGTTATGTTGAGTATTGTATCGCAGCAGAATGCGCAATGATAGCGCATTCTCTCATAGTATGATAACGTAACGACGCAATGTCGCGTCCTGTGTTACAGCAGATACGCTATGATAGCGCATTTGCTCATAATATAATCACTTAACGACGTAATGTTGAGCATTGTGTTGCAGCAGAATGCGCAATGATAACGCATTCGCTCATAGCGTAAACGTTATTCTTATGCCGATGCGTCTTCAGCAAACCGACCCGCAGTCAGCCAGGCAGGAACAGACAGCGGTTTCCTCCGGACTCGTGGTGACCACCTTCCCGCAGCCAATGAGCCCAGAGTACCGCGGATGCACTCGTGTGACCGACCGTTGCAGTAGGTACGCACTGAAATCGCATTCGCCCATGATACAATCCCGTTGCGACGTAATGTCATGTCCTGTGTTACAGCAGATACGCAATCATAGCGCATTCGCTTATGGTACATTCCCGTAACGACGTTATGTCGAGTCCGGTGTTGCAGAAGAATGAGCAATGATAGCGCATTCGCTCATAAAACGATCCCGTAACGACGTAATGTCGAGTCCTTGTTAACAGCAGTTACGCTATGATAGCGCATTCGCTCACTCATGATACAATCACTTAACGACGTAATGTTGAGTCTTTTGTTGCAGCAGAATGCGCAATTATAGCGCATTCGCTCGTAATGCAATCCCGTTACGACGTAATGTAGAGTCATGTGTTACAGCAGATACGCTATGATAGAGCAATCGCTCATAATACAATCACTTAACGACGTAATGTTGAGTATTGTGTAGCAGCAGAATGCGCAATGATAGCGAATTCGCTCATAATTTGATAACGTAACGACGTAATTTCGCGTCCTGTGTTACAGCAGATACGCTATGATAGCGCACTCGCTCATAAAACAATCACTTAAGGACGTAATGTTGAGTATTGTGTCGCAGCAGAATGCGCAATGACAGCGCATTCGCTCATTATACGATCCCATACCGACTTAAGGTTGAGTCATGTGTTACAGCAGATACGCTATGATAGCGCATTCGCTCATAATACATTCCCTTAACAAGGAAATGTTGAGTATTGTGTCGCAGAAAAATGCGCAATGATAGTGAATTCGCTCATAATATAATAACGTAACAACGTAATATAGCGTCCTGTGTTACAGCAGATACGCTACGATACAATCACTTAACGACGTTATGTTGAGTATTGTGTCGCAGCAGAATGCGAATAGTAGCGCTTTTGCTCATAATATGATAACGTAACAACGTAATTTCGCCTCCTGTGTTACAGCAGATACGCTATGATAGCGCATTCGCTCATAATACAATCACTTAACGACGTTACGTTGAGTATTGTGTCGCTGCAGAATGCAAAACGATAGCGAATTCGCTCATAATATGATCCGGTAACGACGTAATATCGCGTCATGTGTTACAGCAGACACGCTATGATAGCGCATTCGCATAATACAATAACTTAACGATGTAATGTTGAGTATTTTGTCGAAGCAGAATGCGCAATGATTGCGCATTTGCTCATTATACGATGCCATAACGACGAAAGGTCGAGTCCTGTGATACAGCAGATACGCTATGATAGCGCATTCGCTCACAATACAATTACTTAACGACGTAATGTTGAGTATTGTATCACAGCAGAATGCAGAATGATAGCGCTTTCGCTCATAGTGTTAGCGTTTTTATGCCGATGCGTCTTCAGCAAACCGACCCGCGGTCAGCCAGGCAGGAACAAACAGCGGTTTCCTCCGGATACGTGATGACCACCTTGCCCGCAGCCATTGAGACAGCCCAGAGTTCCACTGATTCACTCGTGAGACCGACCGTTGCAGCAGGTACGCACTGAAATCGCATTCGCCCATGATACAATCCCGTTACGACGTAAAGTCAAGTCCTGTGTTACAGCAGATACGCAATCATTGCTCATTCATATATCATCAAATAAGGAAATTCAAATAAAAATTGTATTCATTCTCATGAACATTGCATGTTGATGTTTCCTCTCTTGAACAGGTAAAGAGTAAGGTTTATGCAATATTCCTGCCTTAATTTCTAGTCTATGAGAGGAAACCATTAATCTACAAAAATCAAATCTAAACTTATTTCAACTGACATTCTTTACGTAAGGTTGCGATTCAAATTAACAAAACGGAGTGTAATTCATTTCTCTTGAGGAATAATTAAGTTCGAACATCCAATTTTGCATAAATGTATCGTTAAATCTAGACTGTACCAGGGATGAAAAACACTGCGTATCTCTCACCTTGGTTTAGCCATGCATAATGTACGCCTAAGGCCTGCAACATATAACAAACAAAGTTTGCCAAAGATTCGTATTCAGTTTATTTATTGAGTTCTCTCACATGTGTCTATACATGCACTTGTGATTTCTGACTGAATAATTTCACCCAATACTGTATTACATTAATTGCTCTTTTAGTTTTCAATGATGATCTTCCAAGTTGCCCATATACAAAATTATTCTTCATTATGAAATACACAGTATGAACACATACATGAAGTCGGAACACAGCTTCAAAATAGTATTGTGTGTGTAGTTAACAGTAACACATTCCTCTCAATTAAAGCAACTTTTTATGTAAGTAGTAAGTGAACACATGGAGAATACAGCCCATTGCACATTACAAAACATTAAAGAAACTAACATATAATGAATATGGTCAAATAACACAATGTTTTACATGTTTCAATATCACTCATTCTATTTTACAAATGCCAGTTGTATTTGCTGCCGCACGGATGATTCCTTAACCTGGTGTGGTGGTTTGAGTCCCTCTACCACCCGGAACGCGATGGCCGCGGATGTGTAAACGATTACACGTGCAACTATTAGACTATACTAGAACTCCGCGAGTTGGATGTGTCGCCTGATGGTAATGGATTAACCAAGAAATTGGCCCATTTCAAGTCTTTTTCTAAAATAAGGTCAAGTTCAAAATGAGGTTGGGTGATGCTGGTGGTGTGCAGGTTGATGAGAGACAACATCCATGCAAGTATCCAAGCTCTGTAGCAAGCGGTATTGATGTCAGAAGAAACGGTCAAAATGGGTTAACAAAGATTTTCGTACGGATGGACGGACGGAGAGGACAAACGCTATATGCCTCCCGCATCGTAGATGCCGGGGGCATAACACAAATCTATCAAAAAAATGTAATGTTTAAAGTAAAGCTCAAGAAATAGTAGTTATGAATCTTTTTTGAGTCGCGGTCGCAGATTTCGAAATCTAAACGCGGACCGTAAGTTCAAGGTCAAGGTCACAGGGGTCAAAACTGTTATGCGCATGGCAAGATCTTGTCCAGATACACATGCGTACCAAATATGAAAGCAATATCTGGAGGGACACAGATGTTTGGTGCTTTTTTTGAATCGCGGTCGCAGGTTTCCAAAACGGAACACGGACCCCAAGTTCAAATATTTCATGCGCATGGAAAGGTGTTGTCTAGATACACATGCGTACCAAATATGAAAGCAATATCTGAAGGGACACAGAAGTTATGAGCCTTTTTTGAAAAGTGTGACGCCGCCGCAGACGAAGCCGCCACCGACAAAGTAACACCTTTATGTCCCCTGACCATAGACAGGCGACACAAAAACCGAAGCCTGGGATTGGTTTCGGGTTGAATATCGTTCACTTCAGAGTAAACTAATAACATGTTTAATTCACATGCAACAATAATCGTTCAGTCTGAGAGTGATTTTTGGAATTAAATCACTGCATGTTTCTGACTGTCACTTTGTTGCGATAATTTCTTTTGGAAATAGCATCACATACACAATTGGTAGATTTAATGGAGTTTGTATTAATCGTGATCATAACACATGATAGTTTCACTCGTGGCTGTGCCACTCGTGAAAATATTAATTTCTCTGATCACTCGTGATTTTAAATCAATAATTAACAGAAACCAACGAATTTCCTCTATGTCTTAACTAATCTGTTGTTAAGTATTCACGCTCATACAGAGGCATCACCATAACGACGCAATTGCATTCACATTTTTAGAAGAGAACAATGGCAATTTTACCAGTGTAAGAATAACATGTACTTTGGTTCCACTAACCCCATCGACTCATTGTTGTGTGACGACCCTTAACATTTGTTTGGTATTACAGGTTGAGTTTTATATCATTTTTTGTTTTATCCGAAACATTATTTGCTCAATTAAGAACCTTCAAATTCCAATGATTATTTGTTTAGGATTGTTACAATTTTGCTCGGAAAACAAATTGTGTTTCGCCTGCTCTATTACGAAAAGACTATATATATGCTAAATAAATATGAAAAGAAGCTATTTAAAAACCATGGAAACGCTTGTATTATCTCGCTGCCATGTAATTGAATGGCGTGTTTGCTTAACTTGAACGTAAACATCTACATCTGCTGCTCATTACTAAACACGTTTAGTCATGACTTCGCAAATTATAGCTGCAGTTATTAAAACGAAAATCAAGTGTCGCTGTTAATTTCTACTGTGATAAATAAATGTGATAATAACAGTACACCGAAGTACATAAAGGCTTCATCAGATCGTGTATGTGCGATATTTAAAGGTGCAGATTGAAACGAATTTAGGCCGAGACATCAATATTTATGAGAAGAACATATCATGCCTTTGTCTGAAATAAAAGTATCGTCCATGACTATTTCTACTTTATGTATCATTTAAAAGACAGTTTAGAAATGTGCAACGTGAAAACAATATTGTGATTTTAATGTAAATATATTTATAAGTGAAACAAACAGTAAAGTCATTTCAGCACATGTCCTGACTATGTTTCAATATTATTATTTATTTTGTATTCAATGTCAAATATTTTTATTTTCATATAGAACACACTTTACACAACACATAGGTCACTCTAATGTGATAATAAACATTCAAAAATACATTCACTTTTATATTACAACAACATGGTATGAAAGGGATCACACGTTAGTTACCAAATCGTAATGAACATTAAAATATTCAAAAACAAATTAACTACAAGTACACATCGACAATTGAAAAAAAAAGAAGAAAATACAGAGTACACCAGGTAAAAAAGGGGATAGGGAAACGTAATTATACATTCTAAACATTGAAGGAAAACAGCAATGTTAACAATAAAATAAATTAGAAATAGTTATAACTGATTAGAAAACAAGAAATGTGCTTGTATTAAGCAGAAAAAAGAAAAGCAAACAATAGTGTTTCAACACCAAAAACAATAAATTCATGACTTATACCATTACATACAAGCATCACTCAAATATTTTGTTTTACATGTTTTACGTATAGAACATGCTTCTTCGGATCAACTTACATTTGATATGTGTAACCAATATCCACGTGAGATGTATACTCTCTTTTTGCCATGTTTGTTATTTTGTATCAGTTTGACTCCACCCATATCAATATTCTTTGCATAACGTTTTACGTTTTAAAATTTGTCCTGCTACGTCATTCCCATATGCAGTTTAGAAATATTGTGTTAAGTATAAATAATTCCGGGTAACAAAGGGATATAAATATGTGACTAAACCATCCTATCAATTTCTAATATTAATTAAGGTTCTGTTTAAGAGAATATTCAAATTATAAACATTTAAACAAGGCTGCGTGAGAAAGAAATATAAACTGAAAAGTACCTATGTTGTCTTTGACAAAAAAGTATGCATTTATGTCATCGTATAACATGTCAGCTTATTACTTTAATATATTACAGTAAACAATATTTTTCAGAGAAAGCTTAAAGAGTGACGTCCTACATGTGTAAACAATGGGATTGAAGAATGAATTCATTGTAAAGATCATACCGACAAGATACCTCAGGTTTCTATTAACGGGCACCGCGTGAACATTCATGATCATCGCAACGACCATTGGCAACGTGAATAGATTCAGCAATAGTAGGATGATACCAATAGTTCCTAGCACATTTCTTTGCTTCCGTATTTGGGCTATTCTTCGAGTGCGTTCAGACAAGCTAAAATCTCGTTGTTGCCTTACCACCCCGTTGTTTTCATTATGGATATCTTTTTTGTTTCGTTCGACCATTTCGCAGTCGCTGTTAATGTGACCGTTTGATACAGTATGAGGGGAACCATCCGCAGTATTTGCTGGAAACACTTTGTTCCAGATAGAACACAATCGCTTGCAAGCGATTACATACACAACGTTGGTTAAAAGTTGCGGAATAAGATAAAACATACTTATGTATGCGATAGCCTTATTGTTTCTATTGAAAACAGTTTCTAACACGCAAATATGTTGCAGATTATTATCATCACCCCATACAATAAACGGCACAAGGCATATACTGGAGCTTGAAATCCATACAACTGGTGGCAACATTCGTGAGAAACGTCCACCGGCTTCGACTCCTGTCCTCATGGTCGCAGTTAACCCGAAGAATCGATGGAGGCAAATCCCGAAAATACTATAAAGCGATGCCATATGGGTCCAAAAGAACACATAAAACACGGCATTACATTTGATACCTGACCGAATTTTCATGGCGTGAATGCTGTAAACAAGTATGCACGAAAGCCCTACAGACAAATCGAAGGTATTTAGATTAATCAGCATTTGTATGAACATCGAACATTTCTTCTTGTATGAGACCAACGTGCTCAGCACGAGAAACATATTTGAAATGACGACCCACCCGGCCACAAACCACGCAAGTATCACGTAAACTGTGTCTATATCTTCATCTATGCCCGCCTTCCTCCCGGATTGGTTAAAGGGATTTTGTGATTCGTTTCTAGATTGTATTCTTCCGTTCCCTGAAATAATAGTACTACCATTTAGTATGTTATAATCGGGATCCATAATTTTACCAGATGCAGCATTTGGTATGTACAGATAAATTTAATTGCAAAATGCAAATACTTCTTACTGTACATGCGTAAGTGTTACTGTGTTACATGCATGAACAATCATAGGCTAATAAAACTATATCAGAAGATTGATGTTTTAGAATGGACTACATCAAATAACACAAATCTTCCTGATGCAATATAAGTATAGCATATTTAATAATCATAAGCAATATACATTTTATATTTGCATTTCCACTAAATTATATAACATTGTTATTGACGTAATAAAGATTGAAACAATTTGTTTAATAATCAGTTTATATGTATGAAAAAAAAAGTGGTTATCGAGTCCAATATTGTATAATCTATAACTAAAAATGCACGCATTCTTTTTCAACTACGTAAATTCTTGGGGGAAAAAATCGGTTTAGAACCAGTGTACATGTCTTAAGATTACTTTGATGACGCTCTACCTTCAATACACGAATATATAATTTTACATACATGCACTAGTTAATTTTGCAAAACAATCAGCACCATAAGTGTATATTACTTACATGATGTTATATTGTTTAACGAATTCCAGCAAGTATCCGCAGACATATTTGTTGTCATTTTAATTTCCGACAAATTCATAAATCAAAACAATAATCACAATAGTTTCACATCATCTCGTGCAGTCTATATGTTCCAAATAACACTCCTGAGAAATTACGATTCATTACATCTGGCAAGAATGTTAGTTCTAGTATCCAAGGTAACGGTTAAGAAACACCATTCTGGGTGCGGAATTAATTCGAATCCAATATTAGAATACAACTGTAAGAAACTCATTAAAATATCAAACAAAGCGCCAAAGAGTATTCACCAATAAACGTTCCTGAAAAAGTTCACATCTAAAGGAAAGTTTGTAAAGAAAAATCGCTTGACATTTACTTTGACAGCTGCTAATCTAACATATTTTAATTAAATACAAAAAAAATAATAGTATTGGTGACATTGCTTAAGATTGACATTTAAGTAGCATATGTACTAATTGACGCGATAAACAGTATTATATATATATATATATCAACGACTTAATGAGTGTTGGAGACATTTATGTTTTTTTTGTACAGACCACCTGATCATAATGAAGTCAGACACTATCCTAAAAGCGCTTAGAAAATGAACAAAACTCATTATTTGCAGAATTCCGTTCTCTAATATTTCATCTCGATATTAAGAAATATTCCAAAAGCTTTATACCAGAATTTATTAATTATGTAAGTACGTCTGAAGTGCAAACATATAAAAAATAAGGCTTCTAAATCCGATGAAGAAAATAATACATTGTATCGCTTGATACCAGAAATACATACTGCACTAAGTTTTTTTTTAAATTTCATTTCTCTTTTAAAATGTCTTGCATAATTCTTTAAATAAACTCATATCTGACTGCATTCTGGGCAAAATAGTTTGTCCTCTTAGATGTGAACATTTCAATAGATTATTTCACATGTTTAGTATGACCTATGGACTAGTACTTGCATACCTGCTTTTTTCAACGCATCACCGTGTTCTTCATATTTTTAAAAAAAGCTTATTATTGTAGAAATCCTCAATGTGTTTCATTTATGTGAGTATCGCATATTTCATTTTCGCATTTGTATTACGAACCTGTACCACAGACTCATTCAAAGTGTCATGTAAGATATCGATAAGGAAATGTAGTTGTATATAAGGACATCTTTACGAGAGTCGCCCTGTTGTAAAGTACAGGTATGTCATGTCTCGACAATTCGTTTGCATTGTTACTGACTAGTCCGAACAACACGTTAAGCCACATAGCTATGACATCTCGCTTGTAAACCATCTCTCACCTCAATTCATGGTTCAGGAAATCAATTATTGTATTGACAAATAATCCTAACCAAATTACCAAAAAGAACCAATGGATCTTCATATTTGCGTTAATATGATGAATATGTTTTCAAAGTCAAATAATTTATTTACCCACAATCTCACCCCATTAACGAGCTTTGACGGAAAATGGAATTAGTTTATCGAAAATACTACAAAAGCCATTCGTAAAAGGTTTACCCGAAAATGTCTTCTCTTTTGCAACATTATTGGATGATTGTCAAGGATAACGATAATGTTTTATTCTGTTATATAATTCATAAATATAATAAAAATGATATAAAAATGAAGCGTGATCGTATTAGAGACGATTTCATAAAATGCGATTTGATATAATGATATGCGCCTATACATTATATAAACATGGTTGTGACTAAACGGACCTCGAAATTGTTTTATTACAACAGGTTCGAGGAAAGAAACTACTAGAAGAACTAATTCTTATAACTTCTTGACATAATGTAGTAACAAGTAGTATATACAACATTTTCTGAGCATACCGCTTTTTTCGAGGAAAACAAAATTTAAGTCCGTTATAACTTTTTTGAACTCCATGTATGCATTAACTGAATACGAATGCAATTCAAAACATGGCTTATCGATTGCGACGTCATTGAGATGAACTTAATTGCACACTGATAGTTATTTGTAAGACATACACAAACATTGTAGAATGTATCACCTTATGTATTTAATGAATGTATGTGCCAATAAACTATACAATGAAAAGTATTTACAGGCGATTTAATACTTACTTTCGTGTGCAAAATACCAATTTATAAGTACCACATAACTATACGCACTTATAGTTGGTTTTGGTAATCTTGATATTATTTACTATGTGTGTTTTTTTTCCAGTGAAATGTATTAATAATGTGAACAGATGTTTACGTCAAACACACATTATATGTACAGATGAATAGCGTTGTCATTCATAGCTTAACTGCCGAATGCTTTAAAGTTTGTTGTCTAGTAACTCTAGTATTTGTGTTAAATGTTCATAAAATAAATACACAATGTATGGTGTCTGACAAAACAAATCATGAAATTATTTTTTTAAATAAACACGTCGTGATCAAATAATGACGTATATTGCACGTCAAACAAATATTATTTTAATACTTACGTTATTTAATATTAACAATTCCATTTTATACAAACATAAACATAATGCATTAACATTTCCAATATATACACTATTGCTTCCTGTTCTGCATGTGACATGACATTTTCATTATGAAATTATTGTTTGTCAATAAAGGAACGAAATAATGTGGGTTGGTACGTTTCGCCCAAGTTCACCACGCAATATAATGTTCAAGGGACATGGTACTGTATATAAATATTGTAGTTCTGCGATTGTGGGTTGTATCCCTTCAATGTAGTTACATGGACAACGTAGTAGTAGTAAAAGCAGGAGTAGTATAAGTAGAAAAATTGGTTTAGAAGTTTAAATACATAAACGATAATCTTTTTTAAACATTTATTAACAAACTAGGTGATAATGGATTTTCACGCAACTCCGCTGATTGTTGTCGACATTAATTCAACCAGGAGAGGGTTTTTTAACTGAAAATTGTGTAATATTGTATTATTAAATGTGTGTGTGAATTAATGTGATATTCATTTTATTCATATATCTTTATATCTTTTGTTCTGTTCGTAAAAATATTGACAGTACTGTTGTTTTATAGGTCTTTCCGTCATTTGACTTTATTGATCGACGTCAATAAATGGATAATACACATCCTATACGTTGTATGCCATGTGCCTCTATCCAACATCCACTACATATTAAACAGATTTACAATTACGTCACTGATAGCTGAGTACTATGTGTACACACTTTCGGACAAACATGGGAAAGCTTCTGCCATACATTAACAATTTAATAAAGCTTAAGTTTCTTTATATTATTTGAAAGAAAAAAGCAGATTGTTCCAGATAAAATAAGAAATATGAACGTTCCACATCTAATTTAATCGAACACCATAAAAACTATGAAGACCTTCGTATGTGTTCTTAATTGAGTTAATGTATCAACTAATGCCCATTATATACATGTCTAAATATAAAATTACAGTGAACACATATGAAATAAACAAACTTTAATTAAGATTTCGCCATTGTTTAAGTTTAAACATATTCTTTTTCAGGAACAAGCATTTTATATACAAAGTATGCATACGTAGTTACAATTGATGTACATGTTCTGAAAATGGATGAGAACGAAAGACCAAGTCTTGTTTAGTTCTTCTCCGTACATAGTTTTTGCAGGATTGTAACTTTACAGTTCAAATGGTGGTAGTCATTTAAACATACGATAAGGCATTTTAAACAAAAGAAAGACAATTGTAATATAAAAGGAAAACAAAATATTAATATACAATACAATCTGTAATGCAATGTGTAGTTACTAACAATGACATTGAGTCCTGAATCGGACGAGGGGAGGTTATGGAATGTTCCGATATAGTGTGGAACACAAACAGATGCATGCAAGAGTTTTTTTTTGATTGTTTTGTGTTTTGGTCTTTTGATGTTTTGATGTTTTAATGTTTTGATGTGACAGATAACTAGGTATCAAAGCGTTTACTTTGCTTAATATACGTGTGAACTGCATAAAAAATACGAGTGTTTTTTTGAAAGTCAATACTTTCGTCTCCATACAAAAATGTGTTTAGAGATGTAGTTGCTAAAGGGGTAATTGCATTGATGAGAACTTCTCGGTATTGCATGAAACGATCGCATTCGAAAAAATAATGATATACAGTTTCAATAGCTCCACACATACATAAGGGTGACTGAACAATATTGCACATATAAAGGTCTTGATTTAATGAACTACAANAATCTTGATTCAGCACCTGGAAGAACCACTTTCTGTTTTCTGTCAGACAGATAGTTAGATATCCATTTTAACAAGTCCCCTCGTATGCCAGCGCAGTGAAGTTTGAATAGAAGTCCCTTGTGCCAAACTTTATCGAAAGCCTTACTTATATCAAAGAAAACAACTCTTACTTCGAGGCCATTGTCCAGGGCTTTACAGAATTTGTCATATATGTAAGTTAATTGATTAACGGCAGAGTCCCCAGGGAGAAAACCAGACTGAAATTGGGTGAAGAAAGAGTTTCCATGTAAGAAGTTAAAAATGTGCTTATAAAGTATCCTCTCAAAAACCTTTTCAAGAGTATTTAAAAGAGATATAGGACGATAGTTAGACAGCAAAGATGCATCGCCTTTTTTAAATACTGCACTTACGTTTGCTTTCTTCCATGTTTCTGGCATTTCACATTTGGACAGACTAGCATTTAAAAGATTACAAATCGGGGTGTTTAATTGTTCCATACATTCGCGTAAAATGCGATTGTCAATTCCATCAGGACCAGATGCTTTACCCAATTTTAAATTCTTAAAGGCGTCTAATACTTCATTTGGCGTTATAGTAATATCGTTTATTGTATGTGCACACAAGTTGTTACTTGATGGAAGTTCATGATTTGTATCGTAAATATGAGATTGAGATGCGAAGTATTCATTAAGCATATTGGCCTTATCTGTTTCATCAGTGACAAGATCGTTCGTTCTTTCGTCACGTAGTGATAATATTGTTTTATGATCTTGGGGAGAAATAAATTTTCGCAAGAGTTTCCACCAATCTTTTGAATTAACATTAGATGATTTTAATTTGTTGCTTAGGTTTTCAAAATGTTGTGTTTTGGCATCTCGGACAAGAGAAACAACTTGATTACGAACAGTTCGAAAGTGTTCCCAATGATTACCGGAGTTAGACATTTTGGCTTTGTGATACAACCGTTTTCGTTTACGTATTTTGGACTTCACATGATTTATCCACGGAGCTTCACCTGTTCTAATACAAACATTTTTATTCGGAATAGACTTCAAAGCAGCATCATATATAGCGTGCGTGACATTTTGTGTGAATATATTAATATCCTCATCTACAAGCTGTTCCCAGTGTACGCCTGCGATTAATATTCGCAATATGTCATAGTCACCTTGGTCATAACGCCATATATGTCTATTAAATGTTTTGCGAACAGGTTTTTTATGTTTAACTATATCAAAGACTCGGCAGTGAAAACGTATGTTTTGGTTAAGAAACGGTTCGCCAGTACCAGATGAAATGATTGAATCGGGATTACTAACGAATATGAGGTCTATCACAGTTGACGAATGTTCTGGGAAATGCGTTGGGTCATTTATGATCTGTATTAGATTATATTGAGCACATAGTCCGTCAATTTTACGTCTTGAAAGTAACGCGTTTGTATTTAAATTAAAATCACCAGTAATTATAATATCGTATATGGTGGTGTCAGTCGCTAATCCAAAAGAGGTTTCGATTAGGTTCATGTATGAGGTATCGGAGTTTGGTGGACGGTAGACTACTCCAAATAATATAGATTTTTTCATAACATAATTTTATTTCAATCCACACACATTCTAATCCGTTTGGTTCGAGATCGTGTCTACCTGTGTATGTTAGTGTTTCATGTAGATATATTGCTACCCCACCGTGCGGATCAAGCGGTCTATCCTTTCGTTTCGGTGAATGATAACCATGAAAGCAGATATCACTTGAAGGCGTTGCACTGCTAAGCCAGGTTTCGGAAAACGCTATTATATCAAAGGAATTTAAACTTGCATAAAGAAGGTCAGTTTTGTTGACAATACTTTGAACGTTATAGTGGACAAATGAAAACATATTTTTCGCGGTATTTACGAGACTACTCTCCGAAGAGCTCACACTCGAGTAAGAAGTATTGCGGGATTCTGCCAATGAAGGACCAGGGTTTGGATGTACGTCACCGGCTTGTGATAGGATTATATGTAAATAAAGAACACACGACATCACAAATAATATGCGTATTAATTGAGACAACATCATCTAATTGATTTCCGAGTAGCGGCTGTTCACATACGTATATGAATGATGTTCAATTAATGTAGCTTGGTTATTGGTCCTTGTAATATGATACTTCACTGATATCAACGATACGGTATCCACAAATATGCAAAGGGCGAAGCACATCTGTAAGAGCAGAGGAAATGCAGTTCGTATTTTATAACATTACATGACAACGTTTATTGGCTGAGAGTTATGTGTTTTCATTATGTAATTGAGCTGATGAGGATCATAAAGCACTGAAACGTTGTCAAATTTACGTAAATAGCGCACGAGTATATTTTAACATGACCGCTGTGGTCACCTAGGCATCTGTCACATGTGAAAGTTTGAGTAGGGTTTAAGATGAAACAATATAAAGCAGAAAGAACTAAACAGATACACATTATGGTGTGTAGATGGAAGCTAGGCATCGCCGAGCTAGGGATATAAATTTGGAAAGCATTCGAGCAAGAATATGCAGCTATAGGATGTACAACTATACATGTTAAGACACAGATCTTAACAGAACGGCAGTATACAATGCCATAACTTTAAGTAAGCATACTTTGTTTAACAATGATGAGCAGCAAATATTTTCAAAAAAGAGAGTAGACGTAGTTTACCACCTAAGACGAATCAAGGTTTCAATGTATGGCTATGCTTGAAAACTATAATTAGAAAGCAATATTCACTCTTCCGCAGCTTGGTTGGATTTTGTAGTTAAACGTACACATACAGATATCTGTATGCAAAATGCAATACATACAACAGTTAACGTAGTCATTTTCATCTCAAGAGAGCATATATGTCACACAAAAACAAGTTTTACAATATGATACAGATATAATTAGCGAACACTATTTGCTAATAAGCAGCAAAATTATCTTTGCTTGCTAAATATATAAATATATTATGCGTACTGCTTATGTTGATTATTGTAATGAATCACAGGAAACAAAGGATTTACAATTGTTTTTAATTATAATTGAGAATGTGTAACAAATCATCTTGGAGTGTACGCATACATATGCAGTGCTCAGGTGTATGTTTAGCACGCAGACACATTTAGTAGGCGAACCAGATATAACCATGTAAACTTAGCTACTATAACTAACAGAAAATGTAAGAATCTTTTTGTTTAGATACACTGTTTAATTACCACCACATTACCACCACTGTGCATATTTCGGTGATATATATCAAGTATACATTAAGAATGTAATGAAAGTGGGAGTATCACAACAAATAGTAAAAACAAGTATACCAAAAGATGTTTACGTATCACAGAAAGGAGTTATTTTTTTATCAGAATTGGAATATGACTTAAAAGTACAAAATTTTAATGGTAGTGAAAATAGTACAGCAGGGAGTTTTATTAATTATACATCGAAAAAGTAAAATGAGAGTTAGATTACAATGGCAGAGAAGTATCCAGTATGGTATTTTCAATGGTATTTTCAAATGCTATCGTACCGCAAAGTACGTTAACGGGTTCGCGGTGCCTTGGTTGATATGGTGTTCCTCAGACGGTGCTTGGTTCGATTGCCACTATTTAAGTGTTTTCAAAATCTTCTCGTACGACTCAATGGACTGGTTCTACCTAGGTAACGGACTCGCGTATGTCTAAATAAGCATACGGCTAACCATGCAATCGAGTAAAACAAATTAGGTTTAATCTTTAAGCTTTCTTTCAGACACACCAAAGCGCCTTGGCCGTACTGTGTAATTTTATGATGTCTTGTTTCTCGTTGAACGGCAATGGTTTCAACCCATTTTAATGTATGTATCAAGATTGATTTTTTTTACAGTTTATTTGTACATTTGTATGCCTGTGTGCGTACAAATGGATATAGTGATAATGCAAATCCCTAATGAGTAACAAAGTGTTTTGGAATAGTTCCTTTCCTGAGATTCAGAAAAAAAGACTCTGCACATATTTATTAATATGGAACCTTTCACCATTAAAATGACGATACTGTACTGAGTTTTAATGTGACGTCATTAGATCCTATATGTTACCCTACGACTTAAGTTTCTTAGTACTCTTCTAAGTTTCTTATTAACTCTAAAACGGGAAATTAAATGAACAAAGACGTTCTTTTGTAATAAACGTATATTATTATTATATATAATATCGTCAGTTCATCTGGTTACAAATATCAGAAATAAATGTTTATATGATCGTATAGTGATACACTTTATAAAATCAGTTCTTGTCTTCAGTTCATATTGTTACAATTAAGTAACCCATTTATGCCTAGTGGACTCTCCCATCCTTCTTAATTGGATCAATTTATTTCCAAAATTAGGGATGTCTAGTATATTTATTTTTATATTTAGAATATTTCTCACAGAAATTCCTTTAAGCAAACAGCGCAGACCATGATGAGACGCCGCATCATGTGGCGTCGCATCTGGGTCTACGCTGTTTGCCAAGGCCTTTTTTCTAGACGCTAGGCATAAATGGATTAAATGTTCATCGTATAGTGATAATCCTTACAAATTAGTTTTTTTTAAATACCAGTTATCTTACACAAGTCCAGTTTCTTAAATATATAAAAAAAAAGAAAAGAAACGTGTAGCGAAAGTCAAACAGTATAAATCCAATAAATCCAAGTGTTGCACTTCACCCCTTGACGCTAATTGGGTAACTCTGCAGGTTTCTCGTTAGAGTGCGTGCTCTGGCAATTGTTCCGCCTGGTTTTATAAAGAATGGCCCGTCGACCTGGCGACTACAAGGGCATGCCTGATTTACCCAGTTAACACAAAACCCGCCAAGCTGGCTACTAAAATGGTGTTTTTAGTTTACCCAGTAAACACAATCAAATTGTTAACATGAAAGCTTTCCTAAGACCAAAAAGTTATAAACATGTTTTAAAAGTAAATAAATTTCCCCTAAACCCAAAGGTGCCCGTGCTATGAGATAAAACATCACCGAAAACTGTTACAGTAAACATCTTCACGACAAAAATAAAAGATGTCAAAACATTCCCTTAATAAAAAAAAACTTATATAAGTATGATCAGTGTTCTAGTTCACTTTGAATTTACGTAAATGCTTGACCAATATACTTTGTCAGCTTCCTAAGACATACTGCGTGGGCAAAAAGTGTTACATACGCCCATTTCCAACAAAAAAAACTAATTGTAATTATTTTTGTCAATGTATTTAACATGGACGTTGAAACTTTTCCCCAAGAGGAAGCGTCAAGAGTGTGCAATATACAACTTTTATCATAAAAGAAACAGCATATATATTCG